>CM031238.1:649114981-649192481 GCA_018340775.1 Taxus wallichiana var. yunnanensis
CTTCCGCAAAACCTTCCACCCATGAAATATCAAAACTTTCTCCGCTTCCGACGTAGAGAAGAGAGCTGTATGATTTCAATGCACACTAGTAAATTTTTCCCCACACATCAGATTTCGATTGTTGTTAGACTCCCTGACCCTGTTTGAAAGGAAAAACACCTTACGGTGTAAAAATTGTGAGTACCTTACCACAAAACCCAATTTAATGTTTCGGTAAGAGTTTACATTTATGAAGTAAACAAATCCAAAAAAAAAAATTACACTAATGAAATGTTATAATTCAAGCAAGTCTCCTTATCATTTGATTTTAGTTAGTGTTTAATGACATGTTATTATTCACCATATTTAAAAGATGGGCTCAATTAAATTTTATTGAAAGGAATATAATGTTTCACAATAAAATTAATACCTTATTATTTGTGAACAAAACTATTCTTACATATGAATAAATAGCACTTAGAAGTTAATTTAAGAAAGTATTTTTATAATAATTTATAGCACCTTTAATGCCAAATTTATAGAAATTATTCATATGGGAATAACTTGTGCATAGAGGATCCTTTAAATATACACTTTCTTAACATGATTTATGACACCTTGAATACCAAATTTAGTTACATTTTGTCACAACAATTGGATAAACACTTAACACACACATTACTTTTAATACCGAAGATGCGTTATTAGGACTTTGGCCCAATGGTAAATTTGAGGGAGTTATTTCTCTCTTTATTAATTTGTGGGTTAAAATCACAAGTTGATTATCAAAAATATTTATGCAAGTTATAAATTATAATATTTATCGTAAGAATTCAAACTTATCATTTGTTTTAGTTTAGAATTAGTTATTTTAGATTCTTGTAAAAAGAAATTAAAATTAATATAATAAAAATATAATATTTGTATTAAAAATAGTGGTATAAATAATTAGTGATAAACTATCCACTTGCGAGTGCCCCATTTACTTGGCCCTCCTCGAGAATGGAGAATGGATGAACGCCCCATATATATAGATATGCACCTGACGGGGGGAAGAGTACATATAGACTCGTTCGACCTACGAGAATAGGAAGGACAATCCCTATATATACTCTATATTGGGGTTCGAGCACCCTCTAATTCAATTCTATATAGAGGAGGGCCGATGGGTAATAAAATATATCTATTTCGGAAATATGCACTCAGAGTTCGAATGACTTTAGATAGGCCCCTATCCATTTAGAGGTGGAGACACTCCCCATATCTATATATGGGGGAGGAGCACCGCTATATATAATCTAGAGTAGCCCCCTCTCTATACATGGTATATCAGCCCCTCGGGACCGTACATTTCAGTTAGGATTGTAGTATGATCTTGACCAATCTGTGGGAATAGTTGATTGATTGTGGAATGAGTAGGTTGGCTTTCTTGGCCTTTTCCTCTCTTGTTATGTGGCTTCAAAAAAAATTGTATGGAAATACATGCCTTATAACCCTCCTTAATGCTCCTTGGAATTACTTCTATCTCTAAAAATTTGCACTCACTCATCCTTATGCCAATAAAGGCAACACCACAATGAAAGTGGCCCTTTTACTAAAATTATAGTAGATTGGTTGTGATTATGTTTGCTTGCTCAGCCTTCCCCTCTCGCCATCTTAACTTGGAAAACCCAATAAAATTACATCTAAATACATGTTTTACTACCCAATTTAAATATGCCTCTAATCCATTTTGAAAAATTGTTTCTAGGACTTTAAAAATCCTGATAAAAAAATTAATCTCGCATCAATTACTTAATTTGATTCTTGATAACTTATAAACAGATACCAATAAATATGGCGCTAGATATAATAGAGATGAGCATTTTAATATATCTTCTACAACCTTTAAAATACCCAACTCGCATAAATATATAATTATGGAAAAACATGCGGAGAAATGGACAGGTTAAACCGAAAGGTATGCAAAAACAAATAGAATACGGCATGACTTTAATGAGTCCATCCTAAAAACCAAAGCCCAGACAAATACCGAGGCAGAAACGGTAGAAAATGGACAGTGTAAACCGAGTAGGGGAAGGGACCCCATAACCGCGCACTGTAACTTCGAGGGTGTCTATAGTCATGTAGGAGCTTGATTTAACCTCTAAAATACTATCAACAGATAGATATCGAATTTCTAAACATAAATATGTGCATTTTATAACTTATTCACATCTAATATAATATGTGGAAAATGAAATTTACAAAATGTAAAAAATGTGACATTTTTAACTACTGACCTATTATTGTTAATTTTTAAACTCACTTATTATTAATTTTATACTTATTAAATGTTTATTTGGTTTGTAAATTGTGCACATTATGTTTTGCCACTTGTTATTAATGGGATCTATTACTGATCACTTGGCAAGTTAATACGCCAACAATTGTTTCATTAATATTGCCAGTGGTAGTTGATATAGATGAGAATTGCATTAATATTTGCAGTACCAACTTTGGTTTTCCCTCCCGCACACTCACATGATTATACAGATGAGAATTTTTATGGTTGCGAGATTCTCAACCACCGCAACCGAGAGTGTATCCCTCAGACCGCACTTATGCCTGGTGTTTTCCTCCTTAGACTCTACAGCTCTTTCACCGAGAGATAATACTCATAAATTGATTGATTTAGATCTGTATCACTTTTGAAGTTTAGGTTTAGAGTCTTGAAAGGAAAATACGGCCTGCCCGTGTAGTTTGTTGTATGCAAGAGAAAAGAAAAGGGGATAGAGATTTTGGGGTGCTTCATTCAGGCATGGCATCTAACTGAATTGATTTTGTTTTTATACTTCTGAGAAACCCCTTCTACGTGCCTGTTGTAACACGTTTCTTTCTTTTCATGTTCTTTATCTTTGATTTTGAGTAGATGTTGATTTATTTGAGATATTGAAAGTTCGTTTCATGTTATCCCACTGTTGCCTCTCCTTAGATTATCAATGGACCACAGCAAAATGCGGTTAAACCTTGAATAGGGTAAAGCTTTCTTTGATTATGGCCCTCAGTCAAAGGCATCCATTCCTTTAAGTACCTTTCAACCAGTAAAAAGTCTTATCTCCTCATGGGATAGAAATAGCTCATTAATGACTAAAATGCTTCGCATAAGTAAGCTGGGGAGGGACCTTAAGTGTGCCTTGACCACTCATCCGTGTATTTTAACAATGAAAGCTTTGTGATAATATTGTCCCAACAAATCTTTAAATCCCCAGTGTCAAATGTTCTTGTAGTATCTCGAAAGTCTTGAAGGCTTGGCATCCTCTTGGATTCTTGCAGAGTATATCTAAACGTGGATGTTCTCTTAAATGAGGAGCTTCACCTTGTATATTACAAGACACCCTGGAGGTACTGGACATTGATGTCTCATCAGCAGTGGAATTTGTTTCCAAGAAAACCTGTTGGAGCTGAATGTCAACATCTTTTCTGTTGTCATCTGAAGAACCAATCCCAATTTCTTTAGCTTCACTCTCTTTAGATGAATCTGATTGCTTCAAGTTGACTCTTGTATCGATTAAGGACACGTTTGTAACTTGAACACTTTGCTCAAGACCTTGGATTGGCATTTGTACATTCACTAATAATCAACCGATGTTCTTCCTTTCTTGCCTCGATGGCCTTCACCGCTTGTTTTTTTGCTTCTGCTTCTTCTTCCTTCACGGCCTTTAAATATGCTGATTAGCATGTGTAGGCCTTTTCACATTTCTAAGAGCAACATTAAGGAAGACATTTACTTTTTTTATTATCTTCTTAGAACAAAATCATCAATATCCCTTTCGTCCACAAACTCACACCGCTCAACAAAATGGGATTCTATTATTCTATCAAAGCAGATTAATGCCTCGATGAAAGTAACAAATGAGTCCGTTATATAAGACTACCTTTTGCAGATGCCTCTTCATCAAACCAATTCTCAAAGAAGGGTATAATAATCAATTGTGTAAGGACTTGACAGTCTTTGTTTAATAGTATGAATCTTAGAATTCAAATATTGAAGGTTTCCGTGAATGTCCCTGAAATTGGCATTTGGGTGTTTCCATATAGGCCTGACACTTGAGTAGTTGGACTTTTTGGCGAAGGGCAATAGTTCACTCTTATATCCGTTTTTAACACATTTATATTTTGGGAAATTTTAATCTCTTGACATTAATTTGTTTGCAGGAATTTTGTGAGTTGCTGGATTCAAACATATGCAGGTAAGGTTGAGTGTGACCTTACTAAGGCAATGATCTATTTAAAAGAATTTAGATTGAATGACATGTTGATATTCTCTACAATTGTTAGAGTGAATGGAATAAATTTGAGTCCCTTGACATACCATTACAGTATATTGTTTTCCATTTCAAAATTTTCGATATATTCTTCCAGAAAAATTACAGCAAAGAAAACTTCCTGAAGTTTTACATATATAACATTTATAGATATTGAGTAAACCCTGCTGCTAAGGCATTCGATCATATTTTTTACAAAAAAATTGTTTAAGGCCTGAGGACTTGGGTATATTATGAATTTTACATATTCCAACTACCATTGGGGAATTTTGTTACAAGTTCGACAAAATTTGCTAATGCATACTAAAAAGGCAATGTAAAACAAAATTTGTACAACTTTTCACTTAATAGTTTGGCCAAAATCCTGGGAATGGTGGAGGTTGCACTTCCTCTTGACTCTTTGATGTGGTAGCATTCAAAGATTGAACTGTAGTAGCAAAGTTTGTAGCATGGTAGGAGGTGTACCTTGAACATTTGCATTAGCTTCTGAAAGTTGGCCAATCTGATCAAGCAACGCTTGATCTAAAATTCTAGAATTTGTAACATTGCTTGTAGGAGAAGATGGGCAGCTAGATTGGTTATTAAAAATGGAAGAAAAAGCAGGCATGAATGTGTTATACATGCTTAACAAAATTTGATGTTGATCAGGTAGGGGATTTGAAGGACTACTCAATCGCCTATTTTTTTCCTTCCTTTTGTCGTTGTTGCCATGCCATTCAAAATTTTTGATATATTCTTCATCCTTTTATCATGTTCTTTGGAGAGTTTGGCCTGCTCCTTTTTCAACTCATTCTCCTTTTTTCACTGTAACTGGGCCTCTTCCTTTTTCTGCCTTTTCAATTCTCTTTCAATTTTAAGTTGCCCCTTCTTTTCTTTTTCTATTAACCTTTGCACTTTCCTTTCATCTGCCTGTTCCCTTTTCTTTGCCTTCAAATCTTCAATTTCTCTTTTTCTTGTCTCTTGTTCTTGAAGTAAATGCAAGTAGTCATCAGAGGTAAGTATTTGAGATTGCCTTCCAATTCTGATTGCATCATCATTTATCCTTACACGGGTGTGAACCTTCTCAATTGGCAGTTTTAAGAATCTGCTTACTGGTTTATATGCTTGGTTGTTCTCATCTTGGGTGCAGTTCACCTCTTGGTTCTCTTGAGTGGCTAAAAGTCATCATCTTCAAAATTTTCTTTATCTAAACCATGTGTATCTGAATTCATGGCATCTATTTGGTTTGCATCATGATCTTCCCACGCCAATGTGTCAGCATAATAGTGCACCACCTCGCTTGGAAGAGATGAGGGAGGAGATGGCATCGAAGCTGAAACTTCCTCATTGTTGAAATCAATTTGCATGCCCAAGTTAGCAGCCCCTTCTTTAATCCATTGAGGTGCACTGAATTGTGTTGGTAAACTCAAACTATCATCAATATCTACAGCTTCCTGTGTTTGGCTCACATGAGTTGTTGAACTAAGGTGACCATCTTCTTCATTAAGTGTTTGGGACTGATGAAAATCTGTAGGCATGCCAAAACACGTAGACTCAACATGTTCTTCCCTTATTTTTTGGTATTCCTCATTACCTACCACATTTTTTGCAAGTTCTTCTAAACAACATTGCACATCTGCTTCTTCCACTCCCGCCATCCTCAATATGTTTTCAACAGCTGCCACCTCATCTTCTTCAACATCAAAGGCCTCACTTGGCCTCATATCATTGGAAAGGGCATTCTCATCAAGTGGCCATATACCTGTCCTCTGAAAACCTGCCTTGATATTTTCAGGTGTAAGTGCAAGTTGGAAAGCTTGACTACCAAGTTTTGCCAATTTTGTCCTCCTTATTTCAAGACCTGGGTTCCTTGCCATCCATTTAGACCTCACTGTTTTAAAGTAGTTCTTGAATGGAGAGAACACACTAACATCTAATGGCTGAAGCTTATGGCTGGTATGAGCTGGTAGGGTCACAAGGTCAATGCCTAAATTTCTAGCCTCTTGGATTGTGCCTAAAGCTACATGGCTTCCATGACCATCAAATATGAGAAGATGCCTATTTTTTGGTGAAACTCCACCTGGAACTGATCTTGCAAAATGATGTAACCAATTCATAAACAACTCTTTTGTCATCCATGCATGTGGTTGGGCTGCCATGCATGCTCCAGGTTCACATCCAGCTATGTAGTTCTTCAGTTGTCTCTTTGCTTTGAAAAGATAAAATCCAGGAATGCTTTGTCCTGCTGCATTAATACAACATAAGATGGTAATCCATTCCCTACTTTTTGACATAATGTGTGGAACACTTCTGCATCCCAACTTAGCAATGACACGCATGCCACAATTTCTTGCCTGCTTGAACACCAGTTTCATCACAGTTCCAAATTTTGTTTGGCCCATATTGATTTGCAGCATACATTTTTTGTAAGTTATCATAAAAAGCAGCAACAATTCTTGGCCTTAACATGACTGCTCTATCTCGGTCAAGGCCTTCTGCAGTTCTTATTGTCAAGTCAGGATGACGTCTTCGGAATCCATACCACCATGACTTTCCTGGCAGGCCATCTTTGAATGGATTTGGTCTGCATTGGCACATGTGCGCTACATAGGCCTTTAGGTGAATGACTTCAAGACCATGGCCAAGTTCTGCCATATCTTTGCACCAGGTAACAATTTCTTTCTCTTCCTCATCTGTCAAAACTAGTTGGAGGTCCCTTCTTCTTAGTGGTTCTTTTTCCATACAACCAATCAGTCACATTTGTACAAGGGATTCCCCACTTAGTTGCTTGCTTTTCGCGTGGACATTCCATTTTCCTCTACATCCCTTAAGGCATTTTTCATGTCAGCTTCTGTCCATTTCCCTCTTATGTATACTTTCTTTGTTGTAGCAGTACTTCCAATTACTTCCACAGTTGATTAGTAATGTTGAATTCAGGATCTTGGGCAGCTGTGATATTCTCATCAAAAGAAAATTCCTTACCTCTCGATGGATGCCTCATTTTATTGGAAGATGTTCTTTTCTTACGTATCTTAGCTGCATTAATGAAGGCAAAATTTTGTGCTTTGGCTCTTGACTGATTCTTCCTTTGATTGGTTGTGGTGGATTTTTGAGGTTGTTTCTCAGCAATGTTATCCTCATCAGATCGAAATATTTGTAAACTGCACTCCCCTCTGCAAGTTGCTTCTTGTCTTTCTAACTGGTCTTTTGGCAGGCTGTTTTGCACGTGCCATTATGAAATGCAAGAAACTCTGTTTTTTCAATTAAACCTCTGTCAGCATATTTGGTTACACTATTTAAATACATGTATATTTTTAACAAAACTTACAGTAATCTTTTAATAAAACTGTTGTAATTTTTTTCTTTCCAGAATCTACAGGTTATCATTAAAACTGCAGTTATGAATAATGATGACAGATGATTAATTGAAAAAACATAGGATTTGTTGTAAATTTACTGAGTTTATCATTAAAATAGTTATGAATAATGATGAACTGCTCATTTGGAGATAGAATATAAACACTGTGGATTTCTAACAATAAAACAATTTATTGTTGATCATAAATCAAATCCAGTGTTGCTTATAAACTATCTAAATAAGCCATTATTGTTCATACCAATTTTAATGGTAAACTTTCTATTTTGAGATACAATTTCTTTTACCAAAAAATATATGAAATAAACTTTTCTATAACATTGAAACAACATGAAAGAGATTTCACCTGGCTAGTCAGCAGCCTTTGCACAACAAGAAAATGTAAATATCCAGCAGCAACAAGTTAGTGTTTGCACAACAAGATGTGAATCAATAGCTATATTCAAACTTTTTTTGAATAGGAAAGAAGTATATGACCCAGCTCTACTATTTATAGATTTTACTCAAAAAGTTGGATCCATGTTTGATCTGTGTGCTTGATTTCTATTGGCTGAGAGAGTTTGATATGGATTGGTAATTTAAATGAATCAATTTCTTTGTTATATTTGAAACTTTGGTTGATCCGTGCACTCAAATTCTATTGGGGGAGAGAGTTAGGTGGAGATGGAGTGGGAAATACATCACTTTGATTGTACAATTTTTAATTATATTTTTGAAATCTTGTTCAATCCTTCATTAATTGTGATTTTTTCTTGTAAATAGTGAGTCTTACAACACTTTTCTTGTTTGCAGGTGCTTGCATTTAATGTAGAGGATGACATTGGAGGTTGAGAGATTTTGGATGAATAGAATTTAGATAGGGCAGATGTATGTACATAAAAATATAATATGATGTAAGCAAGTGGATTTAAGATTGAAAGAAAATATATTTATTATTGCACAAATAATTTTTTAACATTGTATATGTTGGAGCCTTAAAAAACTTAAATGGCACCAATAGTTGATGTTGAAATAACCTCTTTATATTAACATGTAGTGTATTAACTTACAGATGTGCACTTTATTCAGTGAGAATGACATGTATTTACACTTAAATATTGAAATAATAATAACTAACAAAGTTCACAATAACTAAAGAAAATATGGACATATTTATGTCATTTTTCATTTAATCTTTGAGGAAATAAATTTCTACCAATAGTTTAAAACTCTGCTAAAATACTCTCAACGTACAAAACATGATGTTGTGGCCGTTGCGCTTCCATCTGTAAAAAAGACACGTGGCTATCTACATGTGCAACGGGTAGGAGATGGACAGCTGGACAGTTGCCGTTTGAAGCGCTTCCATTCGTACAAAATCATGATGATGTGGCCATTGGAAGCAATTCGAGTTGTATAAAGACGCCCTGATAAATGCCGTGGATCCCCAGACCTCTTCGCCAACCAGCGGGTTCCAATGCCTTTCTTCGTGTCGGATTCGGAGGGATAAGGCCTCTCGGCCCTCTTTATTACATGTGATAACTTCTGATTACATGCCGCATTGCATTGTTTATGTTTCTTATTATTTGGTATTATGCCAGATTTCTGTTTCAGTTTCTGATTACGTTATTTTGTTTTTAATGGTGCTAAGACTCCCATAACTTTTGTTTCATGAAAATTTATTTAATGATGTGAGATCCGTATGGGGTCTCCTGTGAAGTTCAAGTCTTGTTCTCAAGTACGAATTGAGTTGCCTTGTGGGTTTGGGCAGACCAGGCCTTGGGCAAAATACGGTTCAAAAAGATTGACAGAGAAAAGCAGGTTTGATTCTCTGCTGGGGCTGTTTGTGCAAATTGTTCCTCTACAAATCAGGTCCGCTGTTGTTTAAGTCATAAAATTTGATCAAAGAATTTTGTAGCATTCTCTTATTGCCTGGTATTTGATTGAAGTTCATGGAAGCCCTGGCTTCTGGTGCTGATTGGCCAGTTCCAGTGTGGGTTTCCATTCATCTGACCTTGTAGCAGAAAACGTGAATCCCATTTGCAGTCACTTTTAGCCCACACTTAGCACTTTAAGTCACTTGAATCCCTTACTTTTTGTTGACTTAGCCCATTTGGGGGTCGATGGGGATTATTGCAGCGGGACTGCTATTTGATCAAACAATCTAATAGGTTTTTCTTATTTTTTCATGCAGAAACCGATTGGGACCAAGCCTCAAAGAATACACGTGCTTATGGATCTGTAATTTCCCAGGCAGTCTTCTCGGTAATGCAACAATAGTTCATGGATCTGGTTTGTTAGCTCAAAACTGCCCCTGACGAATGCGAATCACAGAAGAAGTCTTCTTTGAGTCGACAGAGGTTTTATTGCTTAGAGGCCATGGGGCTTGTGAAATGTACTGCATATTTTGGAATGTCCTTCATGTTTTTTTCTAATTAAAATAGGATAAATGAACAAGCCTTAGTTCTAGGCATTCTGAAATATAATGTTTGTTGCTAAGAAAAACAGGATAAATAAACACGCCTTACTCCTGTATAAATTGTGAATGTTCAAGCATATTATTTTCTAACAATCATCATCTTGCAAGTGTAAGGCCTCCTCAATCTATTTTGATTTTGTCTGGGAGACCAATGTTGTAACATGATCACATGGCTGCTCTGTATTTCCATGGCATAAAGACATAATTTCATTTATCTATTGCTTTGACCAGTTGCTACAATTATTTGTTTTATCCTGCTTTTGGTGTGCCTTCGTATATGGGATCTTCAATAAATAAGTATGAGATTCAAAAGGTGGGTTTATGGGATCTTCAATAAAAGGTTCCTCCTGAGTTGCAGAGATTGCTTGTTATCTTATTGCAGAAGTTTTGAAGGGACTGGCGAGAGGATGCAGTTAAAGATCAAGTACGCCTTGTTATCAGATTGCTGGAAGTTATGTGTGTCCATCCTTCATGTTTGATACAATTGATTAGGTATCAGATAATAAACCAAGTTAATGGTATCTATTCGCTTCATCTTGTCATTTTTCTTTATGATAAAGAAAGGACATTGCAATAAATATTTGAATGTATTAATATGAAGAAAATTGCATAGTCGTTGAAGATGAAAATGGCTGCTGTTGTACAATGTACATGCTGTTGACATTCTCTTAGGTATCAGGTAATGTTGACCTGTAGAATTTGTTGGAGGAATTTTACATTTTCATATCTATGTCCATCCTCTTTGTTTAATTAGTCTATTTGGTATCAGCAAATTAACCGATAATGGCATTTACTCTCATCATCTTGTTATTTTTCTTTTTGACTGTAAACGGACACTGCAATAAATATTTGAATGTATTAATATGAAGCAAATTACATGGTAGCTGAAGATGAAAATGACTGTCGCTGTTTACTCATCATACTCTTGAACAATAATACATCAAGCAAGGAAGAACATGGAAATCCATAACTAGCAAGAACATAGTAAGGGGAACAAGGAACTTATAAAACCATTTGTAGCCGACCAGATGTGTAAGACTACTATTATCATACTAAAATTAGAAAGGTAGCAGTACTTGCCTTCAAATATAATATATAAAGAATTTATAGATCACTTTCCTGTTCCCCAACGTCATATTCAAACACTCTGCCTCACCATAGAATTAAACAAGAATACGATGGATTGGGCTCAAATGGAATGTTGGCAACACCCGTAAGTGGAACTTTCCAAGCTTCATTAAAATAGACAAATCCTTAATGAATGTTGTTTGCTGAGTACTGTTGTATGTTATTGACAATTTCAGTGGTACAGTGTCTGAAACAGAGTATGAGACAGAGAATGAGGGCAGACTCGTATTTTCTAAATACAGTTTTCGTAATAGCAAATACAGTATCTGAAACATAGTATGAGACAGAGAATGAGGGCTTCTGCTTATTGTGGCAGAGAAGAATACGAATGGCAAATGTCTGTAATTTTTTATATAAAGAGACTCTGATGCCCTCTGCACTATGGGTAATAATATCTCACATTTTGTTTCTTTCTTGCTTTGACTCAAATCTGGGTGTCTTACTATCATCACCATCTTTCAGTGTAACAGAGATAGCGATAGTGATAATGAAGAACAGTATATATGGAAGTCACGGGCTGGGGATCTTGGAAGAGGAACCAAAATCGAAGAAGACCAGGTACAAATTGTATCTCCTCCTATCACATATGAATTTTGTGTGCTTTTATTTGAATAACGTAAATGTGAGTTCAGTTCTTTCACTAGAAATACAAAATATTAGTTGGTAAAAACATAATTGGATTTAGATTTTAAACCTAGTGGGACCATCCCCATCACACCACTGCTAAACACAGTTGCACGGTTTCACAATAGTTCTCTTCCACTTGTTCCAGAGCTTTAGATACTCCTGACCTTGTTCGTCGGGACAAACAAGATGAACAAATACCAATGAAACAAAACTTTAAATGAGAAACCAATATTAAACAATATTTAGAATAGAGAAAATAATGGATCAGGAGCAATTTTTAAATAATTAGTGTGTTATTTTCATGACATTACTCCTGAGGGAGATGCATGGTTATTTATTTTTTGCATGGTGCAGAGTTTTCACATGGGTGTTGTGGATTTTGGATGTTCTACTTATGCATTGGGACTAAGCTACACAGTTTGTCTGCAGCCTGCAGGTGCTGTGTAGATGGCTGATGCTGTGCACATGCCACAAACTAGCACATTATTGTGTAGGTTACAATAATGCTGATGCAATATTGCAGGAGTTTGTGGAGTTGCACTATTGTGTTGTTTGTGGAGTAGCACTAAATGTGCTGATGCAATATTGAATCCACATTGCATAAGGTTTTCTCATTCATTGTCAGATCTGATCAGTCATTAGAAAAAATTTCTGGTAGTCTCAACGAGCGCAACTTCAACTTGGCTTTTGTATTTGTTCGATTTCAATCTAGTTTATCTCTACATTATCTATGGTATTCTATTTTTTTAATTGGATTGTATTAATCAGATTTCGGTCTAGTGTTTTGTTCACATTTTCCTATCTATTTCTTTGACCAGAAATGCTGTTTGATTTACAAGTTGTCATTTATCCATTTGTCAGAGCCTTCAAAATTGTATCGAGGACAATATCATCTTCTGATGTATTGGAGTTGTGAATTTGCAGCAAACATTCCAGGCAATCTTTTCAAGACGTTCAATAACCAGTCACTAAAATAAATGGAGTTTTCAGCCTTAATTGTCCCAAAATTTTGAGGATAAAGGTTAAAAGTAGTCTTGCATATTATTTGAATTAGGGTTGTGTTCCCCTGAAAGATTGTAGCCAATAATTGTTTAATGAGCCACGATCCACTTCAAACAGTAATTGAAAATGCATGACTGGGGACCATCTTCAAACTGTAATTGCGATGCACAGGGGAAGTTTGTTGAAATCCAATACTGAAAATAACTTCTGAACATGAGAATGGAGAATGGATATTTTGCAGTCACAAGGGACACGTTTGGAGTCGCTTGGAAGAGGAACCAAAATCACTCTCTTCCTCAGAAGACCAGGTACAAATTTAATCTCTCCCCCACTCAAATTTTGTATGTTTTTGTTTGAATTTCAACCACTATAATTATCTAAGTTCAAGTATTTTTCTCTTGAAAACATAATACTAGTTTGTAAAAACATAATTGAAGCTAGATATAACACAGTCACCGCATTGTTTCAGTCTAATCTTTGCAACATAGTTACTCTGTGAAAGGCATTAATCTGAGATGCAACAGAAATTTCCTACTTACTTGAGTAGAGTTCGATCCTCATCAAATACTCATGTAGCTTTCGTTTGATTATAGATTTGATCTTTGAGTAGTCATATTTTTATATGACTAATGACTCTAATAATCATTCCACTAAAAACCTATACTCTTTTGTTATATAGTTGATATCATTTTCATTAAGTTATATAAATTATTGATTTTTTAAGAATGTATCTTAAATTAAACTTGAATTCACTACTGAACATTATTAAAATTGAGAGTTTCAATTATTGAACCTACCTCTCAACCTACTTCTCCATCTACTACTGAATAGTACTCATTGAAATTACTTTTATGAAATTATAATGATTATATATTTCATCTTCTTCTTCTTTGTTCTTTGGGTTGATAACATTGATACTTCTCACCTTCTTTTTTTGGTTTCTTGCAGGTCTTGGGTTGATAACATTGATACATCATAGATGTTTTTATCTCAGCCAACAAACATGTTATCTTTTAATATTCTGTAGTGACAATGGAGTTCTATTCCATTATTGACTTTAGTGTAAACTTGATTACAATATTATTTTAATAAATAAAATAATATTTTTGGAGAGGTTGAAAAACCCTCAAAACACCCTCAAAGATGGCCATATATATCTTTGAGGGGGCGTGTTGTTATTTAGTTTTTTAAATATTTTTATCAAATTTTGTTAATAGTGTTTTTTAATAACTATAATAAATATGTGTTTATTTATTTTTAATAACAGTAATAGTTTGAAGGCATTTATTTTATGTTAATCAAAATTTGAATAATAATTAAAAATAATAAAAATAGGGTGTATGATTATGAAGTTTTAATAAAGAGTTGGAAGTTAGAGGAAAGTGAAGTAAGGAAGGTTGAAAAGGAATATGAAGAATAAAGGAAGGACATTCTTTTTACAAATAAAATGAATATCTGTATAAATTTGTATGTGTGTATGAATATGGAGTTTTAATAAAGATTTGGAGGTTAGAGGAAAGCAAAGTAAGGAAGGTTGAAAAGGAATATGAAAAATAAAGGAAGGATATTATATTTACTAATAAAATAAATATGTGTATAAACTTGTGTGTTTATTTAAATTGAAAATATTATTTAATGAAGTATGTTTAAATATTGACGAATATAAATATACAATTAGTTCGTTATTGTATTATTTACATAAAACCTTTTGTTTTTAATATACCTTTTTAGGCATTTTCAGTTTTTATTGAATAATTTTATTTTTATATTTTTATTCAATATTTATTGTTCGAAAATTTTATCGTAGGATATAAATATAATTATTTAATTGTTAATTATATAATAATACTAATAATTAATTATTATTAATATAGTATGTAAGAAAATATATATATATATATATATATATATATATATATATATATATATATATATATATATATATATATAATTATATAATTACTATAATTCAATTTTATACAATATAATTAAAATAGCATAAATATATATTATTTAACTATATAATTATATTATATATAGTAATTATTTATATATATTATTGATATACTATATATAATATTATAATATTGTATAATATAATATGTATACAATATTATATTATTATTATCTATTATAATATATGCAATAATTATATATTAATTATATTATAACATATTAAAAATAAATATATATAATATTTCAATATTAATTATATAGAAATAAAATTCAATAACCAATATCTAAATTAACATTATAATATTAATTATAACTATAATTACTAATCATATATTTATGTATATATTAAATAAATATATCTATTATTTATAGTATATAATTCATATATATTCTTAAAGTTATATTCTAATCGTAAATTATATATTAATTATAATAAATGTTATAATGCATAATTAAATAATAAATAATTAAACAATATGTGTTATATTGTCGTATTAATCATAAATACTATTAACATAGTTATTATTAATTATATAGTTCTTTAATATATATATATATAATCAATAAATAATGTACTATAATTATATATATTTTTGATATATAATTAATAATAGTAAAGTAAAAATTATTATTCTGTATAAATATAATATTATAAAGAATAAGTATAATAGTAATAGTATTAGGGAGAGGAATAAGAATAGTGGTTGAAGGAAACACGAGGAAAAAATAATGGTAGGAAGTTGTGAGGAAATGAAAAAGAAGGTTGGATGGAAGGTGATTGGAGGGAAACAAAGAGGAATCGTGGTTGGCGGAAATTAACAAGGGGGTTGATGGGAAATGGAGTGAAAAGGAGGAATGGTGGTTGAAGTGAAATGAAAGAGGAATCATGGTTAAGGCGAAATAGAGTAAGAAGGAAGGTGGTTGCAGGGAAATGGAGGATAAAAGTAGGCTGGATGGAAATCGAGGGACAAGGATAAATAGTGGTTGGATAAAAATGGAAGAGGAAAAATAATGGTTGGAGGTAAATTTAGGGAAGAAGAGGGTTGAAAGTTGTGAGAAATGAAAAAAGAAGGTTGGATGGAAGGTGATTGGAGGGAAACATAAGAGGAGGAATGTTAAAAAGGGGTTGGTGGGAAATGTAGTGAAAAGGAGGAATGGTGGTTGCATAATGAAAATGGAAGAGGAAGATTGAAACGAAGGGACAAGGACGAATCATGGTAGGCGGAAATAGACTAAGAAGGAAGGTGGTTGTAGGGAAATGAAGGATAAAAGCAGGTTGGATGGAAATGGAGGGACAAGGATAAATAGTGGTTGGATGGAAATAGAAGAGGTAGTGGCAGATTAGTGGGAAATGAAGTGAAAGGAGGATGGTGATTAGAGGGAAATAGAAGAGGAAATTTAGAGGAAAAGAAGATGAAAAATAATGGTTCGAGGTAAATTGAGGAAGAGGAGGGTTGGAAAGAGTTGTGAGGAAATGAAAAAATAAGGTTGGATGGAAATCGACAGACAAGGATAAAAAGTGGTTGGATGGAAATGGAAGAGGTAGTAGTGGTGGGGTCGGTGGTAAATGAAGTGAAAGGAGGACTTGTGATTAGAGGGAAATAGAAGAGGAAATTTAGAGCGAAAATAAGATGAAAAATAATGATTCGAGCTAAATTGAGAAAAGATGTGCGTTGGAAGGAGTTGTGAGGAAATGAAAAAATAAGGTCTAATGGAAGGTTATTAGAGGGAAATAAAAGAGGAAGGTTAGCAGGGGGTTGGTGGTAAATGGAGTGAAAAAGAGGAATGGTGGTTGAAGTGAAATGGAAGAGGAAAATTTTATGGAAAAAGAGGAATGGTAAATGAAGTGAAAAAAGTGGTGGTTGTAAGAGGAAAATGGAAGAGGAAAGTTAGATGGAAGAAGAGGAATGATGGTTCAAGAGAAATGGAAGAGGAAGATTGAAGTCAGAGCTGAGAAAGAAAGGAATAATGGTTGGTAGGAAATAGAGAAAGATGGAATGGTGGTATGGTGGTTGCAGGGAAATAGAGGATTAAAGTAGGGGTTGACGGAATAAGAGGAAAAGTGATGGAAGGGATAAGGATGAGTGTGGTTGGATGAAAATGGAATTGGTAGTGGGGTTTGGTGGAAAATGAAGTGAAAGGAAGATTGGCGGGGCATAGAATGGAAGAGTAAGATTGGAGGGAGGGAGGAGGGAGAAGGAATGGTGGTTGAAGGAAATGGAAAAGGAAAGTTGGAGGGAGGGAGGGAGGAGAAGGAATGGTGGTTGAAGGAAATCGAGGAAGAATGGCGATTAAAGGAAGGGTTAGAAATGAAAAGAGGAATGGAGGATTAAGGGAATTTAAAGCAGTTGGATGGAAGAAGAGGAATGGTGGTTGGAAAATTGAGGGGATGGTAAATGGGAAAAAAAAGGAATGGTGGTGGTTGAAGTGAAATGGAAGATTAATGTTGTATGGAAGAAGGGGAATGGTAAATGGAGTGAAAAGGAGTGGTGGTTGAAGCGAAATGGAAGAGAAAAATTTAGATGGAAGAAGAGAAATGATGATGGTTCAGGAAAATGGAAGAGAAACATTTAAGGGAGGAGAATAATGGTGGTTTAAGGAAATGGAAGAGGAAAGTTGGAGGAAATAAGAGGAATAATGGAGGATTAAAGGAAGGGTTAGAAAAAAAGAGGAATGGAGGATTAAAATTTAAAGGAACAGTTTGGAGGAAAATTGAGGTTGGTAAATGGAGTGAAAAGGAGGAATGGTGGTGGAAACGAAATGGAAGATGAGTGTTGTATGGAAGAAGAGGAATGGTAAAGAGAGGAAAATGAGTGGAAGGTTAGGAAATGGAAGAGAAAAGTTAGATGGAAGAAAAGATGAATGATGGTTCAAGGGAAATGGAAGAGGAATATTGAAGGAGGAGAAGCAAATGGTGGTTGAAGGAAACGGAAGAGGAAAAAGTGGAGGGAAATGAGAGGATTAATGGTGGTTGGAGGAAAATTGAGGGGTCGGAATGGTAAAATGGGAGATGAAGAAAAAGGTAGAATGGTGGTTGGATGAGAAATGAATTAAGATGAATGTTTGTATGGAAGTGGTAAATGGGGTGAAAAGGAAAGTTGGAGGGAAATGGAGGGAGGAGAAGGAATGGTGGTTGAAGGAAATAAGAATCGAGGAAGAATGGAGGATTAAAGGAAGGGTTAGAAATGAAAAGAGGAATGAAGGATTAAAATTTAGGGAAGCAGTAGAATGGATGATTAAGAGGAATGGTGGAAAAAAAAAATGGTGAGTGGTTGGAGAGGTAAGGATTAAAGGAAGATTAATGTTGTATGGAAGAAGAGGAATGGTAAATGGAGTGAAAAGGAGGGTGGTTGAGTTGGAAGAGAATGGTTAGATGGAAGAAGAGAAATGATGATGGTTATATGGAAGGTAAGGATGAAGAGGAACATTGAGGGGTGGAGAAGAATGGTGGTTGAAGGAAAATGGAAGAGGAAATTTGGAGGGAAATAAGAGGAATAATGGAGGATTAAAGGAAGGGTTAGAAATAAAAGAGGAATGGAGGATTAAGGAATTTAAAGGAAGTGGTTGGATGGAAGAAGAGGAATGGTGGTTGGAGAGAAAATTGAGGGGAATTGGTAAAGTGTGAATGGAAATGAAAAACAAGGATATGGAATGGTGGTTGAAACAAAATGGAAGATGAGTTTGTATGGAAGAAGAGTAATGGTAAATGAGGTGAAAAGGATGGTGGTTGAAGTGAAATGGAAGAGAAAAGTTAGATGGAAGAAAAGGAATGATGGTTCAAGGGAAATGAAGAGGAATATTGGGAAGGGAGGAGAAGGAATGGTGGTTGAAAGAAAGTCTTAACATAAGAGAAAAGTTGGGGGAAATGAGAGGATTAATGGTGGTTGGAGGAAAATTGAGGTTGGTGGTAAATGTAGTGAAAATGAGGAATGGTGGTTGTAATTTCAAAATGAAGATGAGTGTTGTATGGAAAAGAGGAATGGTAAATGAGGTGAAAATGAGTGGTGGTTGAAGTGAAATGGAAGAGAAAAGACGTTAGAAGGAAGAGGATGAATGATGGTTCAAGGAAAATGGAAGATGAATATTGAAGGGAAGGAGGAAGAATGAGTGGTTAAAGGAAAAAGGAAAGTTGGATGGAAATGGAGAGGGATTAATGGAGTGGTTGGATGGAAGAATTGAGGTTTGGTGGTAAATGGAAATTGAGGAGGAATGGTGGTTGAGAGGAAATGGAAGATGAATGTTGATATGGAAGTGGTAAATGAAAAGGAGTGGTGGTCAAGTGAAATGGAAGAGAAAGCTAGATGGAAGAAAAGGAATGATTGGTTCAAGGGAAATGGAAGAAGAAGATTTAAGAAGGGAGGAGAAGGAATGGTGGTTGAAGGAAAATGAAGAGGAAAGTTGAGGAAATAAGAGGAATAATTGAGGATTACAGGAAGGGTTAGACTAAAATAGATGAATCAAGGAAATTAAAATTTAAAGTAGTTGTTAAATGGAGGAAATGAAGAAGAGAATGGTGGTTGAAGGAAAATGATGAGGGTTGGTGGTAAATGGAGTGAAAAGAAGGAATGGTGGTTGAAAGAAATGGAACATAAATGTTGTATGGAAGAAGATAAAAATTGTGGTTGTGGTAAATTGAAGTGAAAAATTAGTGGTGTTTGAAGCGAAATGGAAGAAGACAGGAATGAAGTGGTTGGAAGAAAAGAGGAATGTTGGTGCTAAATGGAAGATTAATGTTGTATGGAATAATGGGAATAGTAAATGAAGTGAAAAGGAGAATGGTGGAAGGAAATGAAAGGTAGAAAGAATGGTTACATGGAAGAAGAGGAATGAATGATGGTTCAAGGGAAATGAGAAGAGGAACATTGAAGGGAGAGAAGGAATGGTGGTTTAAGGAAATGGAAGAGGAAAGTTGGAAGGGAAATAAGAGGAATAATGGAGGATTAAAGGAAGGGTTAGAAATAAAAAGAGAATGGAGGTTAAAATTTAAAGGAGGGGTTAGGAGGAAGAAGAGGAGTGGTGGTTGGAGGAAAATAGGGTTGGTGGTAAGGAGTGAAAAGGAGGAATGGTGGTTGAAGATAAATGGAAGTTGAATGTTGTAAGGAAGAAGAAGGAATGATAAATGAAGCTGAAAAGGAGTGGTTGTTGAAGTTGAAATGGAAGAGAAAACCTAGATGGAAGAAAAGGAATGATGGTTCATGGAAATGGAATGGGAAGATTGAAGGGAGGAAAGGAATGGTGGTTGAGGATTGAAGGAAATGAAGAGGAAAGTTGGAGGAAATAAGAGGAATAATGGAGGATTAAAGGAAGGGTTAAAATAAAATGAGGAATGGAGGATTAAAATTTAAAGGAGCGAAATTGGATGGAAGAAGAGGAGTGGTGGTATAGGAAAAATATGGTTGGTGGTAAGGAGTGAAAAGGATGAATGGTGGTTGAAGATAAATGGAAGATGAATGTTGTAAGGAAGAAGAGGAATGATAAATGGGCTGAAAAGGAATGGTTTGGTTGAAGGGAATGGAAGAGGGAAGGAATGAATGGTTCAGAAATGAGAAATGAAAGAGAAGGTTATAAGGAAGAGAAGGAATGGTGGTTGAAGGAAATCAAGAGGAAAGTTGGAGGGAAATAAGAGGAATAATGGAGGATTAAAGGAAGGGTTAGACAAAAAAAGAATCGAGGATTAAAATTTAAAGTAGCAGTTGGATGGAAGAAGAGGAATGGTGGTCAAGGGAAATTGAGGGAAGGTGGTAAATGGAGAATGAAAAGGAGGAATGTTGGTTGATGTGAAAATGGAAGATAAATTTTGTATGGAAGAAGAGGAAATGGTAAATTGAGTAAAATGTAGTGGTGGTCAAGTGAAATGGAAGAGAAAAGTTAGATGGAAGAAAAGGAAGATGGTTCAAAGGAAATGGAATTAGAAGATTGAAGGGAGGAGAAGGAATGGTTTTGTTAAGGAAATGGAAGATGAATGTTGTAAAGGAAGAAGAGGAATGGTAAATTTGAAT
Organism: Taxus wallichiana var. yunnanensis; assembly: GCA_018340775.1. Classification (NCBI taxonomy): domain Eukaryota; kingdom Viridiplantae; phylum Streptophyta; class Pinopsida; order Cupressales; family Taxaceae; genus Taxus; species Taxus wallichiana. Next base: position 649,135,793 of record CM031238.1, read on the forward strand.
GGTGGTGAAAAATTAGTGGTGGAGAAGTTAAATGGAAGAGAAAAGCTAGATGCAAGAAAAAAAAGAATGATGGTTATAGGAAATGGAAGAGGAAGATTGATGGAGGGAGGAGAAGGAATGGTATGGTCAAGGTTGAAAAAGTGGAAGAGGAAATTTAGAGGGAAATAAGAGAAATAATGGAGGATTAAAGGAAGGGTTAGACAAAAAGAGAGAATGAGGATTAAAATTTAAAGTAGGAAATGGAAGAAGAGGAATGGTGGTTGAAGGAAAATTGAGGGTTTGTAAATGGAGTGAAAAGGAGGAATGATGGTTTAATGAAATGGAAGATGAATGTTGTATGGAATAAGGAATGATAAATTGAGAGAAAAGTAGTGGTGGTTAAAGTGAAATGGAAGAGAAAAGCTTTTAGATGGAAGAAAAGAAATGATGGTTCAAGGGAAATGGAAGAGGAAGAGTGAAGGGAGGAGAAGGAATGTTGGGAAGGGAAACAAAAGAGGAATGGAGGGAAATAAGAGGAATAATGGAGGACTAAAGGAAGGGTTGGAAAAAAACTAGGAATCAAGGAATTAAAAGAAAGTACTGGTTGGATATCTAAGAAGAGAGAATGGTGGTTGAAGGAAATTGGGAGATTAAAAAATGGAGTAAAAAATTCCTAATGGGGTTGAAGGAAATGGAAGATGAATGTTGAACTGGTAGAAAGGAATGAAAATTGAGTGAAAAGTAGTGATGGTTTAATCAAAATGGAAGATTTCAGTTGTTGGAAGAAGAAGAAAGTGGGTGGAGGAAAATTTAGGGTCATTTTTAAATGGAGTGAATAGGAGGAATTGTGGTTGAAGTGAAATGGAAGATGAATATGTTGTATGGTAGAAGAGGAATGCTAAATTTGAGTGAAAAGGATTACTGGTTGGTAAGAAATGGAAGAGAATGGAGAAATTGGAAGAAAATAAATGATGGTTCAAGGTAAATGGAAGAAAAAATCATTAAACCAGGAAGGAGGAACCATGAATGAATTGTAATGAGGAATAAATGGAAGGGAAGGAAATAGAATAGAAGGAATCGAAATATGTTGGTTTAGGAAATGGAGGATTAAAGGATGGTTTCAAGATGGAATAAGAGGAAAATTGATCAAGGGACAAGGATGAATGGTGGTTATGGAAATGGAAGAGGTAGTAGGGGGTTGGTGAAATGATTGGAAGAGAATTAAAGAATAATATTTGATGGAGAGAGGGAGGAGAAGGAATGGTGGTTGAAGAGGAAAGATGTAGGGAAATAAGAGGAAGAATGGGGATTAATGGAAGGTTAGATATGTTGAAAAGAGGAATGGGGAGGGAATGGGGTATTAAAGGAGTACTTGAAAGGAAGAAGAATAATAGTGGTCAATGAATGAAAATGAGGTAAGAGGAGTTTGAATGGTTGTGTTGTGAGCAAATGTGAAGTGAAGGTGGAGGACTTCAAGCAGGGTTAGAGGGAAATGGAGGATTAAAACAGGGTTGAGGGCTAGAAGAAGAGGAAGATTAAATGGAGGACCATCATTACCTGAGAAATGGTGGTTGGATGGAAATGGAAGAGGCACCATTGGATGTGGGGCAATAGCTGGAGGAAATGAAGTTAAAGAAGGAGGACTATGATCGAGGAGAATGAAGAATAAGATTTGATCGAGGGAGGAGGAGAAGTAATGGTGGTATAAGGGAAATGGAAGAGGAAAGTTCGAGGCAATAAGAGAAGAATGGAATTAAAGGAAGAAGGTTGGACAAAAAAAAAAGGAATGGTGGTTAGTGTAAAAATTTTAGGGATGACACTTAAAGATGGTGGTTAGAATTGGGAAGAAAATAAGGTGATTAATGAATATCTAAATAATGGAAGAATAAGATTGGATTGAAAGAAAGAGGAAAGTTTGAGGGAAATTAATGAAAAGAATGGAGGATTAAAGGAAGAGTTAGATAGAAAAAGAGGAATGGTGGTGGGTGGAGGTAATTGAGGCACAATATAATGGTTGGATGCAGAATATGAATGGTTGGCGCGGCTGAAGGAAAATTGAGGACCACTCTTTTCGCAGATGAGTTTGGAATGGTAGTGAGTTGGTGAAGGAATCGTGGTTGCTTAAAGGACCGGTGATTTAGGGTATGAGAACAAGAATAAGATTCAATGTAGGAAGGAGAAAGAAGGGAAAATGGAGGTTTCAAGGAAATGAAAGATTAAAGTTAGAAGTAAGTGGAGGAAGGGCTTAGATAAAGAAGAGGAATGGTGGTTGGTGGAAGGATTTGAGGCTTAAAGGAGCATGGTTGGGGAAATGAAGCTAAATGAGGACTAGATATTGGGGATAATGGAAATTAGATCATTAGATTATGATTGAGGAGGAAAGAGAGGAAATGGAAGAGGAAAGTTGAGGGAAATAAGATGAAGAATGGAGGATTAAAGGAAGGGTTATACAAAAAAGAGGAATTGTGGTGGGTGGAGGGAATTTAAATCTAATGGAGTGGTTTGTAATGGAAATGAAGCTAATGGAGGACCGGAAGAAAATTGGAGGATGACGAAGAATAAGATCGGATTGAGGAGGAGGAAGAGAAGGAATGGTATTTAATTGGAAATGAAAGAGGAAAGTCTGGAGGGAAATAAGAGTAAGAATGGAGGATTAAAGGAAGGGTTAGAGAAAAAGAGGAATGGTGGTGGGTGGAGGGAATGAGGCTTAAAGAAGAGCGGTTGCATGAAGAAGAGAATGGTGATTGGATGAAAATGAGGGAAGAGGAGTTTGGAATGGTTGTGAGTTGTGAGGAAATGAAAAGTTATGGAGTATTTGATGGGAGGAAAATGGAAGAATAAGATTTGATGGATGGAGGGAATAGAAGGGATGGTGGTTGAAGGGAAATGGAAGAGGAAAGTTGGAGAGGAAATAAGAGGAAGAATGGAGGATTAAAGGAAGGGTTAAGAAAAAAATTGATTTGTGGTGGGTAGAGGGAATTGAGGTTTAAAGGGGTGGTCATGGTGGGAAATGACGCTAAAGGAGGACTTGTGATTGGAGGATAATGAATGCAAAACACTAGATCGAGGATAGGAGAGAAGAGAAGTGATGGTGGTTGAAGTGAAATGGAAAAGGAAAGTTTGAGGGAAATAACAGGAAGAATCGAGGATTAAAGGAAGGGTTAGACAAAAAAAGAGGAATGGTAGGGGTTGGAGAGAAATTGAGGCTTAAAGGAATGGTTGAGTAGGAAATGAAGCTAAATGAGGATTGGTAATTGGAGGATAATGGAAGAATACGATTGGAGTGAGGGAGGGAAGAGAAGGAATGATATTTGAATGGAAATGGAACATGAAAGTTGGAGGGAAATAAGAGTAATAATCGAGGATTAAAGGAAGGTTAGACAAAAAAAAGAGGAATGGTAGTGGGATCAAGGGAATTAAGGCCTAAAGGAGCGGTTGGTGGGAAATGAAGCTAAAGGAAGACCTGGTGATTCGCGAATAATGGAAGAATAAGATTGGATTGAGGAAGGAAGAAAAGGATGGTATTTGAATGGAAATAGAAGAGCAAAGTTGAGGGAAATAAGAGGATTAATGGAGGATTAAAGGAAGACTTAGATAGAAAAAGAGGAATGGTGGTGGGGAAGGAGGAATTGAGGATTAAAAGAGCGGTTGGATGGAAGAAGAAGAATGGTGGTTAGATTAAAATTGAGGGAAGAGGAGTTTGAATGGTTTTGTGTTGTGAGAAAATGAAAAGAGAAGGTTTAATGAAAGGTAGAGGATGAATGATGGTTGGAATGAAATTTAGGATTAAAGAAGGGGTTGGACGGAAGAATAAGAAGATTGAAGTGAGGGATAAGGAAGAATGGTGGTTGGATGGAAATGGAAGAGTTAGTTTTGGGTTTGTGGGAAATGAAGTGAAAGGATGGCTGGGTGGTGATTAGAGATTAATGGAAGAATAAGATTGGATGGAAGGAGGGAAGAGAAGGAATGGTCATTTGAAGGGAAATGGAAGACGAATTTGGATGGAAATAAGAGGAAAAATGGAGGATTAAATGAAGGGTTGGACTGAAGAATGGGAATGGTCAAGGGTGTATGGAGCGAAGGCTTAAAGGAGTGGTTTTCGAATGAAATAAGAGGAATCATCGGTGGAGGAGAATTGAGGGAAGACGAGTTTGAATGGTCAGGGGGTGTGAGGAAATGAAAGGAGGGGAAGCTTAATGAATGGTGGTTAAAAGGAAATGGAAGACGAAACTTTGAGGGAAATAAGAGGAAGAATGGAGTTAAAGGAAGGGTTAGAAATAATATTGATGAAAGGAGGGAAGAGAAGGAATTATGGTCTAAGAGAAAATGGAAGATGAAAGTTTGAGTTAAATAAGAGGAAGAATGGTGGATTAAAAGAAGGGTTAGATAAGAGAATGAGAATGGTGGTGGGTGGCTTAAACTAGGTGTTGATGGAAGAAGAGGAATGGTGGTTGGATAATAATTAAAGGAAGAGGAGTTTTTAATGGTTGTTAATTGTGAGGAAATGAAAAGAGAAATTAAGTGGAAAATTAATGTAGCCAAATTCGAACAAACTCGATATATCAGGTAGAAATAATATGAACTCCAAAATAAAATAGATATCCTTCTTCATTATTGAATCATTATTTAAAATGTTTCTAAATAGGAAAACAACTCACAACTCGATTTTCCAAGAAAAATCTAACTTCGACTAAATCTACTCTAGATGGCGGAAATTACTATTTTTAGTAGTTTACTAGAACATGCTATTCTTAGTAAGTTTGCATGCTTATTCATAAGGGCACAGAAATTGCCACACATCTTCTACATTCCTAAATTAGAGGAATTTCTAAATTTCCAACTCATAATGAAACTAATAGACTAAAATTAAATAATGCCCTAAAATAGGAAAAAAATCGAACTACAACTTAAATCCTAATTTTTGGCCTTAAGATGGAAAATTTTGGCCCGAAAATGTGCCAATAATTTCTATAATCAATAGGGTCAGTTGACCAAGTAATTTCCTCATCAAAACTTGTGGTTTAAAAAACCCGAACTCAAACGGACACTTGAACTCATGTTATGACCTTGTCAAGTTCCTACTAATTTTGGCGCATCATTCTCCTCCGCTAAAAATGCAGCTCTTGCAAGTTGTCTTCTTCAAACTACTTCTATTTATCTCGCATCCAACTTTAATCTCCTACTTAGTGACCCAATTATTGTCCTCTTGTTCCAGTCCTTTCCAATGTACCAAATATTTGTTGTATTTCCCATGTCATGTGTCCATTGTTTTCTTATCTAGAATCTGATCCACTTCTTCTTTCATCTTCATTGGAACCTGCTGCCTATAATATAATATTTCATCAATAACATACCTTTCTACACCATTCCCATGATAATAATACAAATCAAACATTAAACACTTTGAAAAATATCAAAATTCCTCGTAATTTGGACGTCATAAGCATTATCATTTTTTTGATGATTTTGTAGGGACCAATCTTCTTGTGTTAAACTTATTATAGGTTCCTTTTTAAAACCTTACCTTCCGCAGGTATACCATAACCAAATCACCAACCGTAAATACCTTTCTCCATCTCAGTGCACATGTGTTATTTCCTTATACTTATGATTCCTATTCGGAACTTCTTCCGCACTTCTTCCTTCAACCGTGTAGTAGATGTTCGACAAATTCTTCTACATCATCACCGACTCTTATCAACCTATAGCTTTACCAAATATAACACCCTATTGTGGTTACTCCTTTACACAATAAAAATGGAGACAAGTTCCTATGGATCTATTTATGGAATTGTTATATACAAACTCAAGTTTTGGTAATATGTTAAGTCCCATTGTTTTGGCTTTTCCTAACGATGCACCTTAACAAGTTTCCCAAACTCGATTTACCACCTTTGTTTACCCATCACCGAGGATGATAGGCACCTTTATTGAATTGTAGTTGAGTTCCCAACTTCTTCCTTAATGTTCTCAGTAGAAGTGACTTAGGAACCTTATGTTCCTATTTGAAGTATTGGTTTTGGAACACCATGCAAACAAACAACTTCTATGAAAAATAAATCTGCTATGCCTATCGCATCACTTGTTTTCTTTGTAGAGAATAAAATGAACCATCTTAGAAAACATATCAACAACCACAAAAATTGAGTCATTACCTTGTGCTTTTTATAATGCTAAAACAAAATCCATACTCATATTTCTCCACAACCCTTTTTGGAATAAGAAATGACATATATAGCTCTATATTCTCAGTGCATGGCCTTTCGAGACTTGAAAAATTTGACACCTCTCCACATATATTACCACATATCTTTTCAACTTTGGCCAATAGTATTTCTCTTCTACCAAGGCTATCGTCTTATCTTTACCAAAATTCCTAGCCAATCCTCCACTATGCAACTCTTTCACTATATTCTCTCTCATAGACCCAATTGGAATACATAGTTGGTGTCCCTTGAATAGGTAGCCATCTTGTAAAATGTACTCATCCTGGACATCTCTTGCATTATCTAACAACGAACGAATTAACCTTTCAACAATATCCTTGAAATCAGAATCGAAGAATACCAACGCTTTATTTCTTCAAAACCCGCAACCTCATTTTTCATAGTGGTAAACAAAAGCACATGCCTACTCAATGCATTTGCAACTTGATTTTGTTTTCCTAATTTATGATTTAGAGAAAAAGTATAACCCTACAAAAATGATACCTAGTTTGCATGCCTACTATTCAAATTCATTTGTGTATTCACATACTTGGACTATGTGGTCCTCAAATAACACAAACTCCTTAGGCACTGTAATTCCTCCAATGCCTTAATGCTTATACAATTGCATAAAATTCTACATCATAAGTAGAGTAGTTCTTTCTTATACCTCATTTAGTGTCTCACTAAATAAAGATATTGGATTTCCACCTTGACTTAGAACAACACCAATACCCACATATGAGGCATCAAAATCAACCTCAAACACTTTATAAAAATCTCGGTAGTGCCAAAATGGGTGCCTCTATCACCTTCTTCTTCAATAACTAAAAACTATCATCAGTTTTGCCTTTGTCCACAAAAATGCCTTCCTTTTGTGTAATATGTTATAGTTGTTCACAATATGCTAAATTTTTTAACAAACTTTCTATAAAATTTTGCTAGACCATGAAAGCTTCTTCCCTTTATTACACCGTATGAGGTAGGCCATTCAATATTTTCCTTTATCCTCTCTCGATTCCATTTGTACCTTATTTGCTGAAATAATAAAGCCTAAAAATACCAAACTCTCTTGCATAAACGTGCACTTCTTCATATTTGCATAGAGTTTACACTTCCAATATCACCCTTAGATGCCTCAAATGTTTTTATTTTTACTAAAGATCAAGATATCATCCAAATAAACCTCAACAAACTTACCATTATACTCCCGCACCATAGTGTTCATCAGCCTCATAGAATTACTAGGTGCATTGGATAACCCAAATGACATCACCAACCACTCATATAATCCATTTCCTATTTTTTAATTGTGTTTTTCACTCTCCTCTCGATCTTAATCTAATGGTAACCACTTCGAATATCAATCTTGGTGAAATACCTAGATCCAAGAGCACATCCATCATATCATCAAGGCGAGGTATTGGGAACCTATACTTGATTATAATTTTATTGATTGTTATGTTATCCATGCACATTCTCCATGTTCTATTATTTTTATGTGTTAATAAAGTTTGGGTTGCATATGGACTCATGCTCTCCTTACGAATCCATTTCTCACGAGCTCTCGCCACTTTCCTATTCAACTTTGCATGCAATGTCGGCCTCATCCTATAAGCCTCTTGTTTTGGGAGTGAAGACCCTAGAATCAAATCAATGTGGTGTTGAATATCTCTTTTAGGTGGTAATCCATCTAGTGTCTCATTAGGAATAAAATCAAAAATTTCTTCTATTAATTTTGATGTTTCTACTGGTATTTTTACACTTGCAAGTTCATCCTTATTTGCGACTAGTTCATAACAAAAACGGTTTCCTTTGCCTTAAAAATTCCTTTGCAGAAAGAATATTTTCAACCTCCCCTCTTCCTTAAGAGCTAGCAAAACTATTTGTGTGCCATCCTTCTAGAAAGTATAAGTATTCTTTCCCCATCATGAATAACATTTCTATCAAATTTGCATGGTCTTCCTAGCAGCATATGACATGCATCCATAGGAATAAAATCACACAAAATATCATCCTTATAACTATTCCCAATAGAAAAATTTATTAAACATCTCTTATCAATAGTAACTTCATTACCCTTCTTAAACCATGCAATATGGTATGGTTAGGATTCTTCTTACAATGCAAACCAAATTTTGCGGCCATCTCATTTGAAACCATGTTCTCACAACTACCACCATCAATAATAACATTACATACCTTTCCTCCTTGAAGTACATCTTATTCTGAAAATATTTGTACGCAACACCATGTGATGAGCCCATAAATTGGCCATAAATTACCATTATTTTGTCCTTCCAAGTTATCTTTGAAAGTTGATTTAAATGTAATCTTGGAACTTATAGTTTGCTTAAGATAGAATATAAGATATCTATATTTTCATTCTTTAGAAATCTTTTTATCTATTTTGTTGACTAATCCTATTGATTATTTGGGAAAAAATGTAAAATCGTGTGTATGAGGCCATAAAGGAAACATAATGCTAGTTTTAGGAAAAAATGAAAGCTGATCATGAACAAGTACATCTAAACTAAAATATGATTTCACATCTAGATTCCTCGTGAAGAATTATGAAAGTTCAAAAAAATAATCATCTCAATCCAGACCACATACAAAAGTTATAGCTAGTTTAATTAGCTTGAAATTTGCAACGTTATCTCCTAACCATTGGAGTTAGCTCTGAACCTACAACATTACCTCTTGAACCCTCGTGAGTTAGCTCTAGAACCATTAGATTTAGCTCCGGAACTCCGTATCAATAGATTAACATTAGCTCGAACCATTGGAGTTAGCTTAGGAACATGAATCAATAGAGTAACGTTAGCTTCTAACCATTGAAGTTAGCTCTGGAAGCACCTGCAACATTACCTCTTGAACCCTTAGAGTTAGCTCCGAACCATTAGATTTAGCTCCAAAACTGCATCAATAGATTAACGTTAGCTCTGGAACCATTGGAGTTAGCTCAGAACTCCGAATCAATAGAGTAACGTTAGCTTTCGAACCATTGAAGTTAGCTCTAGAACCATTGGAGTTAGCTCCAGAACCTGCATAAATGGAATGACAGCTTTTGAGAAATTGTGAATAATCATATAATCTAATAGAAAATCGAGAGATGTTTTTGTTCATAGCAATGTTTAAATATAAACCTCATTCATATTTTCTACAAGTTTTATCAATAAGAAGAAATATAAATTTTAGTGAGTTGTAGTCCAAAGAAAAATCGTATTATTTGAGTATCAAAAGTTCCACAAACGAAACCAAAAAATTCAAATGGAAAATCTAGGAGAAACATTTTTTTATAGCAATTTCTTTAACAAAAACCTCATTCATATTTTCTACAAGTTTTACCAATAAGGAGAAATCTAACTTTTGGTGAGCTACAGTCCAAAGAAAAAGCGTATATCGATTGAGCATTAAAATTTCCACAAACGAAACCGAAAAATCAAACGAAAATATGAGAGAGATTTCTATTTATAGAAATGTGTTTAACAAAAATCCCATTCATATTTTCTACAGTTTTACCAATAAAGATAAATCTAATTTTTAGTGAACTGGAGTCCGAGGAAAAAGTGTATCAGACAAGCATCAAAAGTTCCACAATAAAAACAACAAAGTCAAATGGAAAATCCAGGAAAAGGTATTAGGTAAAAATCATAATTTGAGGAAAAATATCCTTCCAATAATGTAGGAAAATAAAATTATTATTATTATTATTGTTACGAAAAAGAAAGAAGAGGATTTGGGAACAAATCGTCTAAAACAACGAGATAAGACTTTGACTCCAATAATATATATCTCTCTCGATATTTTGTGGAGATGGGGATCTTAGTTTTTAGGATTGGAATAAAGATAAGATAAGATTTTATTTCTTAAAATAAGGATTTGGTTGGATGCATGAATTATAAGTGTAACCTTCCACATTGAGATATGTAATTTTTCTCCTTAGGAACAAATATTCGTTCTTTCATTCCAATCTTCTAAGTGAAATCATTGTGCAAGTTTTTAATTAAAAGTATGAATTAAGTCCTCTTTCAAGGAATGATTTGGAAACTCATTCAAAGGAATATGGATTAATGTATTATTTTAATTTCTTTATTTTTGTCATTCTCCTTTATTGTAAACTTTTGATTTCATGTTATGTGATCCTTCTTCAGTACAATTTTTGTTGTGAACTTGCAGGTGTATTTTTATCTTTCAATTATTTTTAATTCAGCAATTTCATTTACACAAGTTTTATTTATTTCATGCAAACTTTATTTATGCAAGTGTGTTTGTATTTATTTCTGTAAGTGTTCCTTTAAATTTATACATGTGTGATTTATTTTATGCAAGTTTAGATTGTGTTTAAAGGAGATGTTTTCCAAGATATCCTTCTCAAAGTATACGGCCTTCGGATGTAGTGCTCACTTCTCTTAGACATTTTGATATTGATCATGATACAGTTGACTATATTATGGACATTATTATAATTTTGATCTAGTATGGTGTTAGATGTCGATCATGGATTATTATTGACTCCGATTCATATATGATGTATGATGATTGTTAGAGACATTTTTATATATATGTTGACATGTTGTTGGAAATGGTTATATATATTAGGACATGTGATATTTGGATATATTGAGTAGACCGAGAAAATTGAATTTAAAATTGATGATTATATAGTTGTTGATGAAATTTTAAGTGATATTGTTGATTATCTGGATGTTGTTGTGATATATATATATATATATATATATAGACACACACACACACACACACACACACACATATATATATTCATGATTTTGAAATTACATTATATTCATTTGGATTTTCTGATATGGCCACGTTTCCGAAGGGGTATTTGCATTATGCAGTTAAAAAAATATCACAACAAACATCGGGATTGGAGACAAACCACATTGGAATTCTAGATGAATTCAACATGGTCACCATGGCAACTTGTATTGTTTGTGTGTATGTGTTTGATTGTTAGGTATTCCCATGGGGGGATCACCATTAAATGTAACCAAGGGTTATGTGTATTTATTTATTTGGTTCCTTTTTATTGATGTTTTCCTGTGTTTATTTTGTGGTGCTTTGACCCTTTCATTATTTATTAAATGTTGTGTAATATTGTGAGTGATTATGTTGTTAATTAATTAAAATATGTCATAAGAAAGTAATTAATAGAGTTGTTGGCCTTGAATTAAAGTGTTGTAAGAGATGTGTAAGTTAACTTTTGAGTGTGAAACACTCCACGTTCATTGGAAATTCCAATTTGTCCTTGGAGGTTGATTTTGGAATCTTATCGACAAGTTAAACTTATCCCATACCCATTAAATTTATTTACCAACCATACCTATGCTTGGAGAGTGGAATTTAGACCTTCATTATGCATTTTTGTAAGTCAACTTGAATGCTTTTATTGCACTTTCTTACATGCTTTCAATTCCAGTCCTTATGAGGTGCTGGTTTGATTTGGAGTGTGTAAGTAAAAATGTCATTTATTCACTTGTTTATTTATTGTGCCTTGAGATTAAAGTTGACTTATGATTTGGAGTTGAGGATGTGTGATGTGGCATCCCACATAGATCCACCTCAGCCTCTTCTCTTTTCAGTATGTTATAAATTTGAATTCCTTGCCTTGTTCGGGTTGCTTCACTTTGGAGACTTCATTCTTGGGCAAATTATTTTGGCTATTTTGGAGTTCTTGCTTTGTATAAGTTTTGGAAGATTATTACATGCTTGTGTTGGCTGATTTGGATTGCTTGCATTGGGATAAAACTTTCTATTTTGAGACTTGGAACAACTCCATCATGGAGAGGTAGGAGCTTGGCTCTTGAAATACTTATTTTCTATTTATGAAAATTTTAATGTGTGAATGTTTTGGCATGTTTTTGAGCTGTTGGATAGCTGGCCTAGGAATGGTGTAGGAGAAGACTACCGATATTTATTTTATGGAGGTACAAGTGTGTTTTAGGGAGGTATAAGACAGGAGCGAGATGTGATTTGGGTTCCACCTTACAAAGAAATAACTTGCATTTCCTTACTCGTTATGGGGTGCCATAAGAGATTGGGGAGGCATAAGGAAATGTGAGGAATAAGGGGTACTTAGGGAGGCAAGGATTGTCAAGGTTTTGATATACTATATTTTAGCAGTTTGTAATTCAGATGATGATACCCATTTTCCAATTTGGGAGGCATAAGAAGCATCTCCCATAGTTTCTTTCTCATTTGGCTTGCTTGATGAAGCCTTAGTAATGTTTGTCATGCTTTAATGTAGTTGTAAACTACATTAGTTTGATTGTACTTTATTGTGAAAATATTGCTTGAGTGTTTGTGGAAGCCTTTTGTTGCCATGAGTTGGATCACATCTCTTATTGCTTTGTGGTTGGGGCTCGGGGGCCAATGAAAATGGATGGATTCTCCTTTTCATTGGATGTCTTGGTTAGGTGGAGAGGTTTCCTTTCCCCTACTCTTTTGGTGATCAAATTAAAAGAATGAGAAATTTGCATGTTACTATTCTAGAGCTGAGAAAAAGACAAGTTTGACAGTCCTTGTTGAGATTATTCTTATTGTAACCCCTTCCCACTTTGAAGTGGATGACCTTGTACATTATTTGTGATGGAAAGATGTGTTGTATTGGCTATGAAAGTTGTAAATTGAATTGTGAAAGAGATATACTCTATTCTCTATTTTTGAATAAATGTGGAAGAAATTGTATTATGTATATTGTAATTGAGGAAGAAGACAAAGTTCTGACAATCCCTTATGAAACTAATTTTGTAAACCATTTCCCCACTTGATGTGGATGACAATTTAATATACATTTTGTGTTGAAGAGTTACTATGTTTTGGAAATGAAATCCCCTTTGAATGTGAAAGAAATATACTCGGTATTCTGTTTGTAAAAAGGAATGTAATGTGAAGGAGTTGTGATTGTAAAGTTGTATTTGATAAAAAAGAGAAGCTGTAAAAGAAATCTTTTCAATCGAATAGATGTTGTTTTACCTTATACAATGAAGTTATTATTGTTTGAAATCTTCTTTGAAAATGTTGTACAACTCTTTGTTCGAATGTGGAAAATGTATTCAAAATTATTGCATCCTCTGTGTTTGAAAAGCACGTTCTTTTTTTGGAAAGGAAATAGAAATTGCTTTCTTGTTTCTACATTTTGATTGAAGGAAATAGAACATTGTAATATTGGATTAGAATGAAATCATGTTTTAAAGTTTGGTAAATGTAATGGATCAATTCGAGTTGGAAGTTGTAGAGCTCTGTTAGATGATTTTCAAATTGGCAAATAATTATCAGAAAATGTACAGAACGACCCTACAGACTAGGAAAGACATTTGAAACATTAATAAAAGCTAAGAAAGATCAAAACAATCCCCAAACAAACTATAATACTTAATAAATTTTCATAGAACCTTTCAAAATCGAGTTCAAACAATTTCTTAGTCATTTTTTTGTTATTAAATTGGGAAATTCGAATTGATCTTCAATCAAACAATTTAATCCTTGAAATCTATCCTAAATTCTTCCAAGTGAAATCCTCCATGTCTGTTTGGCATGTTGAGAAAGAATAAATGGTGGATTTGAACAAATAATTGATAAGTTAAAAATACCAGTTCACTTTCTAATCGTGAAAAGACATTTTAACAAAATTGACTCCAAAAGCGTATCAAAATCAAAATTTTATGATTCTTGTGTGATGAGGATGTTCAAAGATTTTCAAAAAGAACTTGTTTTCCCAAAACCAAGTTCTCTATCAAAAGTTATGGCCTTCTGAAGTTTTTTTCTTCATTTGGTGTCAAAAAAATAATTCTAATCAAAAAAAAAAAGGGAAAAATTTCCTTGCACGGACATGCGGTCCTAATTTTCCCTTAGCGGTCCGGAAAATTTTAGGGAAATTTTTCCTAATTTTACTCCGCCATCCCACCACCAATCGAGGATACTACGTGGTATCACGAGGCATTGGTGGAGGCATCCCACTTTAACTTAGCGCTTTGAAATTTTTCCAGGGGCAAATTTTTCTAAATTTTCTTACAGCCGGAACGTTAGCCCACCCGATCGGGGAGATGCCACGTGGTGTCATGAGCCATCGGTGGAGGAACGGGTCCCTTTTTGCCTTTTTCATTTTTAGAATTTTTTGGGAAAATTTTCTAAAGTTTCCTATGGCCCCGCTTCCCACGGTGGCTTAGGAGGCGCCACGTGTGCCTCATGGGACTCATGGGACTCGTGGACTTGCGGTAGATAGGTGCAAAGGTGGATTTTCGCCTCACTGGGAAATTTCTAAAATATATTCCATGGCCCAACGGACCTAAATTTTCCTCTAGGAAAATTTCTCCCCGCAGCCCATAGACCTACCCACAGGGTAAATTTTTTTCCCTCTTGCAGCCCTGCTCTTGGAGAAATTTTCACCCCAAGGCCCGCACGCCCATAACTTGGAGAAATATGTGGAGTTAGGAGGATTTTTTTATATCATTGGAAAGGTGAGGAAATTTCCTATCCAATGGAAATGATTTAGAGAAATTTTTAATGCATTAATTTTTAGAAAAATTAGGTTGAATATTTCAAGAGAGTTCTAGGGTGAGTAAGTAAGAATTTACTCGATGATTTTAAATATGTATTATTTTCCCCAATGTAATTAAACATTTATCTTGTCTTAGATCTTGTGGAATTAAATACCTTTGGTATTTAATTGTTTTGGTTTCTTAACCCTAAAATTTTAATCAGGGAATATTTAGCTAAATTGTCAATGTAATCAGTGATTAAGTTAATCCCTAAGGAGATTTGAGCTAGGTGTGGACTTATTACACTTGTTGCTTTATAATGTGGAATTAGTAATTATTATAATGGGAAAAGTTATCAGTTGAATTTAATTTTCCTTGAGACTTTGGTTGTTAACACTTTAAAAATAAAAAATAAAAAAATTATTCCATAATTTTGTAACTAAACCTAGGTTGTTCATAGGTCTCAAGTGGGAGATTTTAGTGGTGTTACACTTGGTATCAGAGATGTGGGTTCAAAACTTGGACCTTTGGGCACACTAGAAAACTTGAGACATGAGATGTAAACCTAGCACACTTTTGAATCTAAGAAAACAAACTTTTTGAAAATTGAAAAAAATGCGTATGAAGAAATATTACATTACTCTGTTCATTCAAACTACCAAAATTAAAATCATAATAAAATAAAAAGTTGTTTGAGTTGTTGTGCTTGCTTAGCGGCATTTTATCTAAACTTGGGTAACTAAGAATGTCAAATTAAATTGATTTTTGTGAACTTCTAGTGTAGTGGAAACTTGGTTCCCCTTTGAAAATGTGTTGTTTTACAAGTCCTAAAACTTGATTTAATTGTATGATGCGTTAAGCCCTTTGTTGAGACCCTTCCTTATTAGAGTTGTTGGAATGATAAATTGTATGGTGTGAATCTTGTGGTTGGACAATAGTGGTTGTGTCCTAGGGTTGAGAAGAGTTAATTAGAAGCTGTTTAGAGCTTCCTTCCTTCAATAGTTAGGAAAGTTGGTCAGTTGTCAATTTTTCATTTTGTTACCCATATGGGAGAGTGGAAATTAAGTCTTGGTGTCATTTATGACCCAATCCTACACATGTGTCCTTGGAATTGACCTCGAGGTAGAGTACCCCTATTGGCGGCCATGAAGGGCAGCGAAGTGAATGTGGTGTTAACGTTTTGTATTTTACATTCGTAAACTTATGTCATTTTATCAAGGACTAGCATCTTATTTTATGATTGGATTGAGAAGCTCTGAGGCTCTTCTAGTTATTTATATTTTTGTGAGAATTTTCAGACTTTGCAATGTGGCTACTTAGCCACTTTCCTTGATTGTCGATATTTCTTGGACTTTATTTTGATTGGTGACATTTAGAAGCTAGTAGAAGAGATGTCGAATTAATGAAATCAATGTAATTTGAAAGCCAAACTTGTAGAATCGTGATCTCTAAGCTGCCACGTTTAAAATCCATGCATTGGGCTGATCATTCTACAAATATACGCCTCCAAATTAAATCCACACACAACTGACACGTTGATAACAATATCAAAGTGAATGATCACGAACAGAATTATTCTTGATTGAAAAACATGTTCTGCATTTCTTCCAACGTGAGATCTCTGGTGGACGACTTTAAATACGTAGGAAAATATAATCTTTTTCATAGATCAAAGAATTTCATACTCTTAACAATGAGAATTGAGCTATCAAAATCTCTGATGCGTCAGATTAGCTTTCATTACAGAGGTTGTCTCTAAGCGTGAAGATAAGCTAAATGCTTGGATCGAATCCCAAATCATGGAGAAAAATACTGCCTGAAATGGAATTTGATCTCCACAAATCTGTAATATATCTCTCATCGAATGCAATACGCAAGACTACTCAACAGATCCAGCTAATAGAACACTGAGATTGCTAAATACAACACAGTCAAAAAATGCATTAGATAACTCAATCCCATGATGGTCAAACAAGGAGGCAATCCATTAATCAATCATTATGCTCAAGAACGACGCTGCTCTAATACCAGATGTTGAATCTGGGTAAGATTTGCACAGGAATAAAAACAAATACACCGAATATAAGATATATATTTTTCAATAGAAATCACTTGGGATCATCTTATTATTTGCAAAGAGGTTACAATATATAGGCTGCTTGCTCCTATAAAGGAGGAGTCAACACCTATCTCCAATCCCTCAACTATCTCATACAATCCCACATATCTCTCATATGAGTTGTGCATTACAACTAATTGTGCACACTCATGTATTATTTAAATATTAAATAATACTAACACCTAAATGTTCACAATATTAAAACTCTAATATCCAAATAACCCAAACCAATAAAACTTCATGTTTACACTATAAACATGAATTGTATGAGGTTGCAAAGTGAATGTGGTGTTAATGTTTTGTATTTTACATTCGTAAACTTGTGTCATTTTATCAAGGACCAGCATCTTATTTTATGATTGGATTGAGAAGCTCTGAGGCTCTTCTAGTTATTTATATTTTTGCGAGAATTTTCAGACTTTGCAATGTGGCTACTTAGCCACTTTCCTTGATTTCCGATATTTCTTGGACTTTATTTTGATTGGTGACTCGGAGCTCATTATGTTGTTGGCTTGCTTAGCTAAACATTATGTGGATTTCTTCTTGCATGATGATGAGCTGGTTCTATGCTACTTGTATTCATACATTTTTCCGTATGGGGGTACACATTGCGTGTCTTGAATGTCCTCTTATGTGCTTAAAGTTATTCCTTGGTTTTGGATGCACGAAACCTTGAGGGTGTCTAGGATCTTAGAGTGATTTTTTTTTGCTTGACCTCTCTAGATGAGAGCTCATTGTGTTGAGCGTTCTAGTTGGCAAAATGCTGTTAATGGTGGTGATTCTCTTATAATCTCGTAAGAGCTTGAACCTCATTGGAGTAGAGGTGTTTAATTGTGAGATGACGAATTATGATAGGATTGGATTACTTTTGGCTGGCTCAATGTTGGTAGAAAAGTGTGTGTGGTAGTGTCTTCTTTTTGATGGCATGCTAAGTATTATCAGGATTTCCTTATTTTATTATATAAAGTAGTGACTTGAGGATTGCATGCATCTTGATAATTATGGTTATAATTAATCCCATTCAAGTATTGTGTGTAAATTGAGTGTGTTTGTTTTCCTCTTGACCTATAAATAAGTCTACCCTTTCCTTCAATTTTTTTAGTTACTATGAATAACACTCTATGACCTATTAATTTTGAATTATGTGGAGACACTTATGGATTATTTGAGTCTTTTGGACTATGCCACTGGAGATATTAGTGTAATTAGACCTTTATGATTTAATCTTGATGGTATTTTATAATGTGATCCTTCATGCGAAACTGTAACTCTTGGTCGTAAAGCCATGTTGAATAGATAGCTGATTGGCTGCTTACATTTGATGCTTTCTAGTGAGTATATGGTGTTCTTATAGTTAAAATATTTCCTTGTCATTCTAATTGTTTGGTTGATGGTATCCTATGGTAATATGGGTATAGATTTGAAAACTTTCCTTGTCTTATCATGTGAGTAAAGTGTTTTCACCGAAACAACAAACATTGTTAAACCCTAGTAGATCAGTAAAAGTAATTATGCTTCTTAAATGGGCCTTCCTTGTAACTTCTTTTGAGAACTTGTAGAACCCACTAGGAATGTTTTAAGGTACTTGTAATTAGTGGAAAAATATCAAAATATTGTTGTGATCCATGTTGATTGATTGTTTCCTAGTTCTTACAAAATTAATAATGTGTTGCTATGTTGAATGCCTCTTATTCCTTTAGAATTAAAAACGTGATATGTTGTTTTCCATAAAAGTTAATTGTAAAAATCAGACTAGGAAACCTTGTGGTCATGAATTTTTTGATATTACCATGAAGAGTTAATCAGTACCCTCTCGAGTTATAGAAGTGCTTTCCTTGAATAGTTCCTTGAATTTAAATGTTTTTCCGATTTAGGTGTCCTTCCTTGTTGATTAACCTCATCTTGTGTGACCTCAAATTGTGGGAACTTGAGTAAACATGTATCTCGTACAAAATTGTGGCCTTGGTTGATTCTCGATAGCCTTGCCTACATAATGAATTATGAAAGCATTATTTAAGCCTAGTGGAAACCTTAATTTTTGTTTCTTGTAGTATGTTGTATTCCTTGGGAAACTATGTGGTCTTTCTCAACTCATGGAATTCTCCTTATTATTCCTCTACTTGGTGGTTACTCTTAAGACTCTTTTGAACTCTTCATGTTATATTGTTATGTGTGGTATCTTGGTTGAAAGCGTAAATTTACTCTCTAGATTTAAGTTTTCATAGCCTTGCATGCTTAAGAAAGTTTAGAACTCATCCGTTGTAATCTCCCTTCTTCTTGCTGAATTGCATTTGACCAAACTTAGGTTCTATAGACCCACACTTGTTTGAAAACCAATCCCATAATAGACCCTGATCCTTTTTCTATCGCATTTGTTCCCATCTCTTTTTCCATTAAGTGACTTCAGAGGGAGGAAGTCGAGTCTAAGGGAGGGGGATGTAGTGCCCACTTCCCTTTGACAATTGTGATATTGATCATGATAGTGTTGACTATATTATGGACATTATTATAATTTTGATTTAGTATGGTGTGAGATGTCGAGATCATGGATTATTGTTGACTATGATTCATATATGATGCATGATGATTGTTATATATATATATATATATATGTTTACATGTTGTTGGAAATGGTTATATATATGTTTATGGATGTTGTCGGGACATGCGATATTTGGATATATTGAGTAGACTTGAGAAAATTGAATTCAAAATTGATGACTATATAGTTCTTTGATGAAATTGAAGTGATATTGTTGATTGTCTGGATGTTGTTGTGATATATATATATATATATATATATATATATATATATATATATATATATATATATATATATATATATATATATATATATATATATATATATATATATGATGATTTTGAAATTATATTATATTAATTTGGATGTTTTGATATGGCCACGAGGCCGAAGGGGTATTCGTATTGTGTAGGTTAAAAAAATATATCACAACAAACATCGGGGATTGTAGACCAATCAAATTGGAATTCTAGGTGAATTCAACATGGTCACCATGGCAACTTTTATTGTTCATGTGTGTGTGTGTTTTATTGTAAGGGATTCCCAAGGGGGTTCATCTTTAAATGTGACCAAGGGTTATGTGTATTTATTTATATGGTTCCTTTTTATTGATGTTTGCATGTGTTTATTTTGTGGTGCATTGACCCTTTCATTATTTATTAAATGGTGTGTAATATTGTGAGTGATCATGTTGTTAAGTTAATTAATTAAAATATGTCATAAGAAAGTAATTAATAGAGTTGTTCAGTATTGAATTAAAGTGTTGTAAGAGATGTGTAAGATATGTGTAAGTTAAATTTTGAGCGTGAAACACTCCACCTTCTTGAAAATTCGAATTTGTCTTTGGAGGATGATTTTGAAAGCTTATGAGACAAGTTAAAATTGTCCCATACCTCTTAAATTTCTTTACCAACCATACCTATGGTTGGAGAGCGGAATTTATACCTTCATTATGCATTTTTGTAAGTCAAGTTGTATGCTTTTATTGCACTTTCTTACATGATTTCAATTTCAGTCCTTATGAGGTGTGGGTTTGATTTGAGTGTGTAAGTAAAACTATCATTTATTCACCTACTTATTTATTGTGCCTTAGAGATTGAAGTTGAATTATGAGTTGGAGTTGAGGATGTGTGATGTGCCATCCCACATGGATCCACCTCATCCTCTTATCTTTCCTCTTTATAAATTATAATTCCTTGCCTTGTTTTGGGTTGCCTCACTTTGGAGACTTCGTTCTTGGGTGAATTTTTTTTTTGGATGTTTTGGAGCTCTTTCTTTGAAGAACTTTTTGGAATATTGTTGCATGTTTTTACTTGGCTGATTTGGATTGTTTGCATGTTCTTTTCTCGTTTATGAAAATGTTAATGTGTTAATGTTTTGGCATGTTTGTAGGCTGTTGGGTAAATGGCCTAGGAATGGTGTAGGAGAAGACTATGTGGTTTATTTTGTGGGAGGCACAAGTGTGTTTTTAGGGAGGTATAAGCGAGGAGGGATCTGGGATTATGGTTCCACCTTATAAACAAATAGCTTGCATTTATTTACTCGTTATGAGGTGCCATAAGAGTTTGGGGAGGCATAAGAAAATGTGAGGAATAAGGGGTACTTGGGGAGGCATAAGGATTGTTAGGGTTTTGATATACTATATTTTGTGCTTTGTAATTTAGGTGGTGATGCCCATTTTCCCATTTGGGAGACATAAGAAGCATCCGCATAGTTTATTACTCCTTTGGCTTGCTTGATGAAGCTTAAATAATATTTTCATGCTTTAATGTAGTTGTAAACTACATTCTATTTTGACCGTGTTTTATTGTGAAAATGTTGCTTGGGTGTTTGTGGCTTTGTTGTTGCCATGAGTTGATCACATATCTTATTGTTTTGTGATTGGGGGTTAGGAGCCAATGAAGAAGGATGGCTTCTTATTTTCATTGGATGTCTTTGTTGGGTGGAGAGGTTGCCTTTCCCTTGCTCTTTTGGTGATAAAATTAGAAGAATGAGAAATCTGCATGTTGTTGTTCTAGAGCTGAGAAAAGGACAATTTTGATAGTCCTTGTTGAGATTATTATTATTGTAACCCCTTCCCACTTTGAAGTGGATGACCTTGTACATTATTTGTGATGGAAAAATATGTTGTATTGGTTACAAAATTTGTAAATTGAATTGTGAAATAAATATACTCTGTTCTCTAGTTTTTAATAAATATGGAAGAAATTGTATTTTGTATATTGTAATTGAGGAAGAAGACAAAGTTCTGACAGTCCCTTGTGAAACTACTTTTGTAAACCATTTCCCCACTTGATGTGGATGACAATTTAATATACATTTTGTCTTTGAAGAGTTACTATGTTCGAAATGAAATCCGCTTTGAATGCAAAAGAAATATACTCGGTATTCTATTTGTAAAAAGGAATGTAATGTGAAGGAGTTGTGATTGTAAAGTTGTATTTGATAAAAAAGAGAAGCTGTAAAAGAAATCTTTTCAATCGAATAGATGTTGTTTTACCTTATACAATGAAGTTATTATTGTTTGAAATCTACTTTGAAATTTTTATACAACTCTTTGTTCGAATGTGGAAAATGTATTCAAAATTATTGCATCCTCTCGTGTTTGAAAAGAACATTTTTTTTTTTTTGGGAAGGAAATAGAAATTACTTTCTTATTTCTACATTTTGATTGAAGGAAATAGAACATTGTAATATTGGATTAGAATGAAAGTGTGTTTTAAAGTTTGGTAAATGTAATGGATCAATTCATGTTGGAAGTTGTAGAGCTCAGTTAGATGATTTTCAAACTCACAAATAATTATCGGAAAACATACGAATGACCACAATAGACTAGGAAAGCCATTTGAAACATTAATACAAGCTAAGAAAGATCAAAATGATCCCCAAACAAACTATAATACTTAATAAATTTTCATAGAACCTTTCAAAATTGATCTCAAACAATTTCTTAGTCATTTTTCTTCATTAAATTAGGGAAATTTGAATTGATCTTCAATCAAACAATTTAATCCTTGAAATCTATCCTAAATTCTTCCAAGTGAAATCCTCCATGTCTGTTTGGCATGTTGAGAAAGAATAAATGGTGGATTTGAACAAATAATTGATAAGTTAAAAATACCAGTTCACTTTCTAAGTGACTGAAAGATGTTTTCTCAAAATTTACCCCTTAAAATTTATCAAAATCAAAATTTAATGATTTATGTGTAAAGAGGACATCGATATCTTTCCAAAAAGTCCTTGTTTTCCCAAAACCAAGTTCTCTATCAAAATTTATGGCCTTTTGAAGTTTTTCTTCATTTGGCATAAAAATAAAATAATTCTAACTGTAAAAAAAAAAATGGGAAAAATTTCCTTGGCGGACCCGCGGGTCCGAATTTTCCCTTAGAACTTCGGAAAAATTTTAGGAAAATTTTCCTAATTTTCCCCACCGCCCGCTGCCCCATAGCCAATCAGAGGCTACCACGTGGCACCACGAGGCATTGGGGAGTGGTGGATCCCTTTTAACTTAACCCTTCAAAAAAATTTGGGAAAATTTTCTAAATTTTGCTCATTGACCTGCTTTGAGCCGCATCTAATCGGGGAGATGCCACGTGGCATCACGAGGCATCGATGAAGAAGCGAGGTTACTTTTGCCTTTTACATTTTTAGAAAATTTTGGAAAATTTTTCTAAAGTTTCCCCATCGCCATGCTTTCCCGGCACTGGCTTAGGAGATGCCACGTGTCCCTTCCGGACTTGCGGACTCGCGGAGCACAGTGCAAAGGAGGCTTTTTTCCCCATGCGGGAAATTTATAAAATGTCTTCTCACAGTCCTCTGACCCGACTTCTCATTCGGAAAAATTTCTCCTCGTGGACCGCAGAATCGCCTTGGGTAAATTTTTCCCTTGGGCCCACTTGTTGGGGAAAATTTTCACCCAAAGGCCCGCCAAAATCGGATAAATATGAGGAGTTAGGAGGACTTATTTATATCATTGGAAAGGTGAGGAAATTTCCTATCTAATGGGAATGATTTATAGAAATTTTGAATGCATTAATTTTGAGAAAAATTAGGTTGAATATTTTAAGAGAGTTCTGGGAGTGGGTAAGTAAGAATTTACTCTGATGATTTTAAATATGTATTCTTTTCCCCCACTATAATTAAACCTTTCTCTTGTCTTAGATATTGTGGAATTAAATACCTTGGGTATTTAATTGTTTTGGTCCCTTAACCCTAAAATTTTAATCAGGGAATATTTAGCTAAAATGTCAATGTAATCAGTGATTAAATTAATCCTTAAGGAGATTTGAGCTAGGTGGACTTATTACGCTCGTTACTTTATAATGTGGAATTAGTAATTATTATAACAGGAAAAGTTATCGGTTGAATTTAATTGTCCTTGAAACTTTGGTTGTTAACACTTAAAAATAAAATAAAAATTATTCCATAGTTTTGTAACTAAACCTAGGTTATTCATGGGTCTCAAGTGGGATATTTTAGCGGGTGTTAAATTGGACACCAGCCCTAAATTGAGATTATTAATGAAGAGGATTGATGACCCTCATTATTTTTGTGTCATTTCTGGGACACAATTTTATTAGGAGATTCAAATTTTTCTAAAATAATATTCTAAGTAACAATAGAATACCTCTTAGAAAAAAATTGTGATAGGAAGTATTTGGGAGTAGTTTCTTTAGAATTTTACTTTCAAAAATTGATTAATTTTCTTTCATTCAATATAGATTAAAATTTTATTTCTACAATTAGGAATGTTAGATTGTAAATATTTACCTCCCCAAAAACTAACTCTGTGTATAAGAAAAATGACTGTGATGTTTGATCAAGAAGGTATAATGGTAGGGAAAAAGAATTCAGATCTGGATTCTATTTATGAAGAAATGGTAGAAATATGATATTGAATCTGGAAGTAGATCCAGTTGATGAAATATCAAATTTCATTGTTGACAACCACCACCATTCCCCTT
The DNA here is from genome assembly GCA_018340775.1 of Taxus wallichiana var. yunnanensis. Taxonomy (NCBI): domain Eukaryota; kingdom Viridiplantae; phylum Streptophyta; class Pinopsida; order Cupressales; family Taxaceae; genus Taxus; species Taxus wallichiana. The sequence goes on from CM031238.1 coordinate 649,160,110, forward strand.
GTATCAACTAATAGCTCAGTGATCTTATTGCACATAACCTTAGTAAAAAATTGTCTTATCCAGCTTTTAATAATGAAGCGGTAGCATTTCTAACTAACTCCATCTATATTCAGGGATTTCATTAGAGCCAAAATAAAAACCCACTCATAATAAATCCACCCATCCAAATTAGTTTTTCATCCCATAATAAAATTCAATCCTTGAACCATATCCAATAGGAAAATTTATATTCTTGTTTTTCAATTTTTTCATTTTTGTGTATTTTTGTATAACATTAAGAAGCAATTATTGTGAATATCAAGGAAAACAATTTTTTTGTGCTAACATTCACGAAATTTCGAGAGTTGTTCTTGGTACCAACATGCATGTTTGTAGTACTAACATGATCAACCAAGGAAAAAATTTGGAGGGACCCACGAATAGATAAAATAATCCATCTCCTGAGATCACTTTGGTTTGGTATTTAAAGATTACTATCGTGATTATGATAATGCACAATTAAAGTTGGAATTTTAATACATATATACTATCTACACAATTTTTAGAAATCTTCCTAAGAGATTTACCAAGTATGGAAAGAGGTTTTATGAGATCTCAAACATTGCTTCTTATTTTACACAAAGTTGCACTTTGATGAATATAGTCGATGATGAATCAAAAAATTTTGTAATCCTTCTCATGTAATCATTTCAGTAAAATAAATAAATAAATGAAAAATATTTGCTTGGAAAACCACCTTCTTGTGATCGAATCAAAGGTGAAAAAAGTCAAAAATAAAAATAATCAAAGGAAAAAAACACAAAAATAAAAAAAGATTTGATTGAAAACCAACATACTAGCCAATCAAAGAAAAAACTAAAAATAAAAAAATTGATTGGAAAACTAGCTTCTTGTGTCAAAGACAAAAAAATTGATTCAAAACAAACTTCAGCCAATCAAAGGAAAAAAATTGATTTCAAAACCAACTTCTTGCCAATCAAAGGAAAAAAATTGATTTGAAAACCAACTTCGGCCAATCAAATGTAAAAAGTGAGATCTTCTTCAAAGGCAATCAAATGTTACTTGGTAGTTTTGTTCTTGACATTATTTGACCATGTTAACAATAAGACAACAATGACAACTAGAGGTATGATCAAGTTCTTTTGTTCTACTATTTTTTAAAGCTTTCTTGTAAGTTTTTTTACTACAACTAGATCCATTTTTCATATTTCCAAGGAAGGAAAAATAAAATTCATATCTCCCCTTCTTACAAATATGGAAAATATGTGCACCTCTTTAAAATAAAACTTTTGGAGTCTAATTTACTAGGTACCCCTGAATAAACAACATTCATGATGACATGCATGATCTTAGGTGTGGGAGAGAATGAGAAGCATGAGATATGCATTTTGTATTTTAAATATGAGGTGCAAGGGCAATGAAGGATATCCACACAAGACCACTGTTGAAAAGAAAGAAAATAAAAAACAAGAATCTAAAATGCACAAAGAACCCAAAAGAAATTAAATCAAAAATAGCAGAAGGAGATCCACACAAGAACCTTTTATAAAAGAAAGAAAATAAAAAACAACAGAAGGAGATCCACACAAGAACCAAATTTGTAAAAGAAAGAAAATAAAAAACAACGAAAAGATATCCACACAAGAATCATTTGTACAGAAATAAAATCAAAAATAGATGAAGAATATCCTCACAAGAACTTTTTATACAAGAAAGAAAATAAAAAATAACGAGAATAAGATCTACACAAGAACCCGTTGTAAAAGAAAAAAATAAAAAACAACAAAATAAGATCCACTCAAGAGCATGTCCTTAAACTATAGATGGAATGCATATATGCATAAGCTAAATGCTGAGAAGAATCTAATAAGAGGAGATAATAATATAATGCATGAGTACATGTGTTATATATTATGTGTGGGAAATAGATGAGGCCATAAACTACAATTATTTTGTCCTTCCAAGTTACCTTTGAAAGTGGATTTGAATGTAATCTTGTACCTTATAGTTTGTTTAAGATAGAATACAGATATATATCTTTTGTATTCTTTAGAAATATTTTGTTATCTATTTTTTGACTAATCCTATTGATTATTTGAGAAAAGATACAATGTCTTGTATATGTAAGTTCAAAAAAGAATCATCTCAATCCGCGATTGCATGCAAAAAGTTATAGTTGTTTTAGTTAGCTCAAAACCTGCAACATTAGCTCGACACCATTGGAGTTAGCTCTAGAACCTATAACGTTAGCTACAAAACCATTGGATTTAGCTCCGAAACCTACATCAATAGAATAATGTTAGCTCTAGAACTTGCAACGAAGAGAGTAATTTTAACTCCAAAACCATTAGAGTTAGCTACGAAACTTGCATCAACAAAGTAACGTTAGCTCCGGAACCATTGGAATTAGCTCTGGAACAATTGGAGTTAGTTCCAAAACATACATAAACGTAATGAAAGTTTTTGAAGAATTGTGAATAATAAGAGAATGAAATGGAAAATATGAGAGAGGTTTTTGTTCATAGAATTTGTTTTAATATAAACCTCATTCATATTTTCTGTAATTTTTACCAATAAGGAGAAATATAACTTTTAGTGAGATGTAGTCCAAAGAAAAAGCGTATTGTTTGAGCATCAAAAGTTCCACAGACAAACAAAAAAATTTAAACGAGAAAATATGAGAGAGGTTATTTTTCATAGAAATTTGTGTAACAAAACCTCATTCATGTTTTGTACATATTTTACTAATAAGGAGAAATCAAACATTTAGTGAGTTGCGGTCAAAAGAAAAAGCGTATCGATTTGAGCACCAAAATTTCTAAAAACAGAAATAGAAAAATCAAATGGAAAATATGAGAGAGATTTTGTTCATAGAAATGTTCTTAACAAAAATTCATTCCAATTTGCTATAGGGTTTAGCAATAAAGATAAATATAACTTTTAGTGAACGAGGTATAAGGAAAAAGTGTATCGACAAGTGTCAAAAGTTCCACAGGTAAAAAACAACAAAGTCAAATGGAAAATTCGGGAAAGGTATTTGGTAAAAATCATCTTTTGAGGAAAAACCTCCTTCCAATAATGTAGAAAAATAAAATCTTTAATATTCTTATTACCAAAAATCAAGGAGAATATTTGGGAGAAAATCTTCCTAAAACAACGAGATAAGAATTTGCCTCTAATAATATATCTCTCTCCATATTTTGTGGAGATGGAGATATTAGTTGTTAGGATTGGAATAAAGATAAGATCATATTGTATTTCTTAAAATAAGGAGTTGGTTGGATGCATGAATTATAAATGCAACCTTCCACACTGAGATATGTAATTTTTCTCCCAAGGAATAAAGATTCGTTCTTTCTTTCCAATCTTCTGAGTGAAATCATTCTGCAAGTTTTTAATTAAAAGTATGAATTAAGTCCTCTTCCAAGGAATGAGCAGCCACTCATTCCAAGGAAGATGGATCAATGTGTTATGTTAATTTCTTTATTTTTGTCATTCTCCTTTGTTGTAAACTTTTGATTTCATGTTATGTGATCCTTCTTCAATACAATTTCTGTTGTGAACCTACATGTGTCTTTTTATCTTTCAGTTATTTTTAATTCAACAATTTCATTTACGCAAGTTTGATTTATTTCATGCAAGATTTATTTATGCAAGTGTGTTTATATTTCTGCAAGTGTGCCTTTAAATTTTTGCATGTGTGATTTATTTTATGCAAGTTTGGATTGTGTTTAAAGGAGTTTCTTTCCAAGATCTTCTTCTCTTAACCATCTGACCTTGACACCTGACCCTTTCTAGATTGACATTATTATTGAAGAGGATTGTGAACCTCATCACCATGCATCCCCCTTGATATAATTTCTTGGAGCAATCATCGCCCTCTTGATCATAAGATTTTCTCCAAAGATCTTATGGAATTTCTACGTACTTTTCATCTTTTACTTGTTCAACTTGACAAGATTTACTCTTAGAGCATATGCTTGCCTCTTTTCATGTGTATAAGAATGAGGGCATTCAAAATACTTGATGCACCACTTAACCACATCTATAACAAACAAATGGTCTTCGTGGAGCCTCACATCCTCTATCTATAGCATATTGCCTACATCTAGAAAATCTTCTGCCTCTTTGTCGACTCCGAATCTTGTCTCGTATCTTCATGCTTTTCCACTCCATGAAGTGATTACTCGCCTACCTTGGCTGAAACTAGTTTATCCTTGAAAGGAAGATGAGCCCCACTATTCGATCTAGGTGATCTCCTAAAACTTTTACGATTTCATTTTTCCTCAAATACCTTTAAGGCTAATTGATAACCATCATACATGCTCTTAATTAATGCATACTTATCTCATCTTGAATAGAAAATTTTAATCCATTTACATTCCTTGCAGCCATTTTTTCCTCATTTTCTTCACTCTACATGAATGGACAAATCGTAGAAATCATATGTGTATTCTTATACTATTTGTAGGTTTTTCGAGATTACGAAACCTCATGTAAAGGGTTTGTTCATAATCCATAGGGAGAAATTAACCTTTCAACTTGTTCTCTATCTTACTCCCCCTCCAAATTATTTATTTCCCCTTTCTTGACCACTATTTATATAGGTGATCCACCATAACATAACATGACCTTTTAATTTCGTGTACGCCAAATTTTACATTCTTTTCTTCGACATAGCCTTCCAATCAAAAACTTTTCCCATGCTAGTCAACTAGTCTATCAATTCCTCTAGTTTTAGACTACCTCCATACTTTGAAACATCAACTCTTATTGCATCATTCTTTCCTCATAATTCTCGAAGAATCCTTTCTTCAAAATCTAAAGTTTGGCACTTGCGTTTCCTCCTCTTCAAAAATTCTTCTTCATCATGTCATCTCCATATTGATTTCCTCTTTGGTTTATCATTGCAATGCAATCACAAAAATTTCCTGTACAATCATGCATATTTATATTCATATGGTAATACCTCCTCCTCTTCCTTTTCCTCATCCTACAATTTTTTAAGACTCGAACCAACTCGATACCGGATGATGTAGCCAAATTCTAAACAAACTCAATATACTGCAAATAATATGAACTCCAAAAGAAAATAGATATCCTTATTTGTTATTGAATCATGAATTACAATGTTTTATAAAAATGAAAACAACTCTCAACTCGATTTTCCAAGAAAAATCTAAGTAACATTGACTAAATCTACTCTAGGTGGCGGAAATTACTATTTTTAGCAGTTTACTAGAACTTGCTATTCTTACTAAGTTTGCATGCTTATTCGTACATGCACAAAAATTTCCATGCATCCTCTACATTCCTAAATTAGAGGAATTTCCAACTTTCTAACTCATAATGCAACTAATAGACTAATATTAACTAATGCCTTAAAATAGTTAAAAAAGCGAAACTACAACTTAAATCTAATTTTTAGCCTCAAGATGGTGAATTTTGGGACCAAAAATGTGCCAAATAATTCTCTAATCAGTAGGGCCGATTGGTGAGGAATTCATCTCATCAAAACATGTGGTGTAAAACAAATGGACTCAAATAGACACCCAAAGCTCAAGTTATGACCTTGTCAAGTTCACAGTAGTTTTGGCGCATCAAAAATAAGATGAATAAGGGAGGATTAAAGGAAGGATTAGAAAATAGAAGGGGAATGGTGGAGGCTGGCTTGACTAGTGGTTGTATGAAATAAGAGGAATGGTTCTTATATGAGAATCAAGGGAAGAGGATTTTGGAATGGTTGTAAATTGTGAGGAAATGAAAAGAGAATTTAGTGCAAAATAAGAGGAAGAATGGAGGAAAAAGGAAGGGTTATACAAGATAAGGGGAATGGTCGAGGTGGCTTAAACAAGTGGTTGGATGGAAGAAGAGGAATGGTGGTTGGAGAATAATTGAGGGAAGAAGAGTTTGGAATGTTTTTGAATTGCGAGTAGTGAAAATAGAAATTTAGTGAAAATGAAGCTAAAGGAGGACTAGTGATTGGAGGAGAATGGAAGAATAAGATTGGATGAAGGGAGGGAAGAGAAGGAATGGTAGTTGAATGGAAATGGAAGAGGAATGTTTGAGGAAATAAGAGAAATAATAGAGATTAAAAAGGCTTGGATAAAAAAGGAGGAATTGTGGTGGGTGGAGGGTTGAGGTTTAAAGGAGTGGTTGGATGGAAGAAGAGGAATGGTGGTTTGAGAAAAATTGAGGGAAGAGGAGTTTGGAATGGTTATGAATTATAAGGAAATGAAGAGGGAGGGATAAGTATGAATGATGGTTTGATGTAAATTAAATAGGTATTGGGGGTTGGTGGGAAATGAAGTTAAAGGATGACTAGAGATTAGAGGAAAGTGGGAAAATAAAATTGGTTGGAAGGAGGAAGAGAATGAATGGTGGTTGAAGGAAATGGAAGATGAAAGTTGGAGGAATCAAGAGGAAGAATAGAGAATTAAAGGAAGGGTGGAGGATAGATGATTCGGTGATGAAAGAGTGTTGTGAGGTGTAGTGTTGGGCTTATGATCCACGATACTTCTTCTCTAGTTGAGAATCTCACCAAGGTTTACCAAAACCATTTTAGGTAAGATGAAATCGACTATATCACTCCCGAATCTCTTGATGAACCATAACTATAAAATATTTGAATCGAAGGAAATCCATCCTTCCTAGGAAGTAGTTTCTTTATCTCTTTTGGGTTACAGATGGATTTGGTTTAGATGTTTCTTGTTTATAGGGGGTTTTCAACTCATTTGTCTCGGCGTTAGAATTAGTTCAAGATTTGGAATTGGGGATGCTTGAAGAATGATGTTGAGAGTTAGGGGCATGTTGGGTGTTTGAAATATACCTCTGGTCTGCATATTGCTTTTCCCTTCCCTCTGCAAGCATCCATTTGTGGTGGTGTTTTTGGGCGTGGTTTCTTGGTGTTCCAGTAGGGTGTTTTATTTTGTAGAGACTTACTTATAGAGACTAAGGAGGGCATGCACTTTGTTGGCTACCATGACTATGGATTTTCTAACCCCGTTAAGGTAGAAATCTTTACGGGAAATGGGAAGGTCTCCCATTAGACACGAACACCCCTCCCTTGCTTCGAGTTTTGTTTACGGAGAGTCTACATCTAGAGGCCTTAGGGGATCTGTGCTTGGATGGAGGATAAGTTAAACGGTGACAAAAATTTTGTGTCCTTTAGAGAAGAGGTGTAAAGGAGGAATGTTCCCATTCCTATGATTCCAACGAGATAATATCCCTTGTGTCTCCCATGAGGAAGAGGATTGAATTTGAAACTTTCTTTCAAGACCATGCCATGATCATGTAGAATTGCGGTGGATTTTGGCCCACCTTTCATACTCTCCAAAAATGGATTTCAAAGCATTGGATTCCCCTTATGGAAGGCATGTTAGACATTTACCCATGTGTTATGAGTTTCTTTATTTTCATTTTACTTCAACTATTGATAAAGATATCATGCTTGAGATGATCTTTAGGCATACCAGGTCCCACCACTTGGTCATGAAAACTTGGTTCCTCTCCTTTAATCCAACTCTTTGAGACATTTTCTTGAAACAAAGTGTGGATTATATTATTGTACTTGTTGTTGCAATTCTTCTAGGATCAAGCTTATCTTTTTATTTACAAATACATTTGGAATATCTTGAGCATAGATGATCAAATGGCGAATTTTACTCATCTGACTTATAATCCTCTCTGATTGAGGCCGATAACTATAAAAATCTACTTCCTAACATTAAACTAAAAGTTCAAAATAAATCTTGGAACAAGCCTCTCGATTATGACATTTTTTTCTTGAGATCAAAATTGTTTTACAATGGGGCATATTGTTGCAAATTGTAAGATGGCTAAGAGCAAGAATGAGAGGAAAATAAAATCTTCATGGTGGAAGAATTTTGATCCTACTCATATGTTTTTACAACCGAGATAGTTATTCGAGAGGATGTTTCATGAAAAAATGATCTGCTACGGAGATTGTGAAAGGTGCTCCTTCTAATCGGTTTGGGAAAGCATTACCCCTTATTACTACTTTGGATGTTGTTTCCTCTCCTCTGGTGACTCAACTTAGTGTTGACAAGGAAAATTTAGAAATCATCATTCCAATTCACAAGGAAAATGTAAATCCAAACAATGATGATGGTTGGACTACTATGGGGAAGAAAAAGAAAAAAAAAGTGTAAATGATCCCCCTAAAATGCATTTAAGATCACATGGGAAGAATCCTCAAAGATGAGGTGTGTTTCATTTGGTGTTTGTTCTTTGTTGGTTTCTCTTAGCCGTTGGTAGAGGTTGCTTCATTTGATATTCATTGTAATATATTTTCTCCACTTGTACTTGTGGGTTTTGGTCCCCTCAAAACCAAAATAATTACCTAATATATAAAAATAAAAAAGGAAGAGTTAGACAAAAGAAGGGGAATGATTGAGGGTGGTGTTGACCAAAATAAGCTCACACTTATTTTGGATCAAGCGACACAATTTTTTTCCCTTTGTTCTTTAATCGATTTTTACATATGTCGAGGATTAGTCTTATGGCTCACAAGCAAAAGGGACTTAGCGAACACAAGAAATAGGGAATAGCCACGAAAGGAGCCATGTGTTTCATTGATGCAATTTCAAAGGCACGACTTGAAAGACAGGTTCCCAAATGAGCGCCATCCACAACGTGGTCAATGTCGAGGAGGTAAGGTTGGCCTTTGAAAAGTCCAAAATCCAACGAGAGGCTTCCAAGTGTCTCAACCACACAACTTCAAGGTAAAATCTGTGTGGGCAATTTCTAAATGAGTGCAAATCCTCCACATGTCTCGGAGTCGGGCACATTGTCTCTGCCGGTAGGAAGGACTTAGGAAAATACAAAGGAAACCAAGGAGCCCATGGATGCCACTGTAAGTAAGTCAGTGCGATCTCGGGAGTGAAAGGAAGGAACCGTATCTTCAAGATGCGTGAGGCTGCCATGTGGACCCGGTATGGACAAAGTCTTTTAAACATTGCATGCATGTGACCACGATCTTGAGACATCCATATCTTTCAACTGGAAAGTAAGATTTGGACAAGGGAAGACTTTCTTGAAAGGTCTCGGCCTCCTCATGCCATGGAGGCTGAAAATTTAATTTTGACAAGGTTAGGTGGGTAAGAAGTAGGAAAACATATTTCATGTCATTAATGAAGAATATGATTGCTTCAAGAACCAAATCAGATTTTATTCAATCCACCGTTCTTCCTTCTTCAACATGCCAAACAGGACATAGAGTGGTGGAATTGACAGATTATAGGTAGATTTATAGGGGGCACTTTGAGGGATAGAGGTTGAGCTTTAAGAGTAGGATTCAATGCATTGCAAGGGTGGTTGGATCGGAGTTAAAAATTTCCCTCTCTCTTTCTCTCTCATTCTTCTATATATTATAAAAGAGGGGCATGTTTAAAGGGTTGGTCATTGTGTCTCCTTTACCCCCCTCTATCTTTCTTCCTTAGGGTAGAATGCGGACTCTAAGCCTCTTCTCATGGCTCTATAATGGCATTTTCTTACCCTTTCCCATTGATGATGTACCATGTAAATTTTGGAGCAATAAAATATGTTTTGTGATGCTTCATCCATCCTTTGATTATTTTGTTATCTCTTCTTACCTCTTATCGTTCCAGCGTATACTATGCATACTCGATGTTTATTACAGTTCTTGAAGGTTGTGCTTAATTTGTTTTGAAGTGGTGTTCCGTGTGAAATCTATCTTTGAGTCATGGTACATCTTGTCCACCCTCTCCTCGATAACCTCTCTCCACTTCAGGTGAGTCATATCCATGATCAACCACTTCCTTTTCTAGTGTATCATCGCTTAGTGTAGGCTCTCTTTCCCTTTCTCTCTCTCTTTGTCCCCTTGTAATGGTAAGATTAGGATATATTAGGTCTACTGAACTAGAGTAGCTAATGGCGGGTATTTTAGGAAGCAGAACCAACCTTCACTTGAGATCCATCTCAATTTTTTCAAGTCCCAAGGCTTGAGAGATGGTCGATGTTTGTACAATCACACCGAATGCCCCATCTCATATCCTAGGCCATTTGGGGTGTTGTGATTTTACACTAATAGTTTTTGCATGCCTTGTGGGACACTCGAGCGTTAGATTTCTCTCATCTTTCCGAGGTCTCATAAGCCACTATGTGACCACACTAATAGTTTTGGCATGCACAGGTGGGAGAGGTGCCGAAGAACCTTACCACTTCATCTTAGCAAGTTGGTGTGTTCCTGTTAATATTCAACCTTTTGAGGCACATGCAAGCACATCTAGAGACTCCACTGGTCAATAACCCATCTTTGAAGTTTCATACCTTCTCCATCCATCTTCTTTAATTTTTCTTCCATATCTTTCATTTTCTTCCATTCCATGAAGTTGTGTAATCATGACTTCATTTCCTTCTTGAACTCACACTTATAGCAATAGAAAATGCATTTCCCAACTCCTCCGATCAAAATTATGATCAGATCTAGAATCATCATGCTCATCCATATGAATAAGTGTCGAGCCATTTTGGATATGGAGCTTATCAAGAACAAGGAGATGATACATTGGTGATAGCTACATGGAAAGTGATGATTTGCTGGAGAAGATTCAAGGGATGGAAGGCTATCATGGTGCAGTCCATGAAACAACACAAATGAAGGAATTTAGGATTGATTATAGGTCACCTTGTCCATTGAATGGACTTTTTCAAAGACATTACAACCCTCGAGAAAGCTAGACTTCATGGTTGAATGTTGTCATGCCTCAACTTACACGGTGGATGAGTTGGACACAAGACAACCTTGTCAATGGGTAGGTACACCACCTCCTAGCTTTTATTTTTATTTTCCTCAATCAATATCATCACAGTAGTTTCATGAGTCTAGCTCCCCATCTTCTTCCCCACGTGTTGATTTCCCTTCTCCATATCCTATTCTTTAATCTCATTTCAATTATTTTGCCCTTTCCCTTCCCAAATAGTCATTCCCTCCAAATGAACAAGAAATTCCACCTCCTCTCCACCATAAACAATAGTTTAACCCCAAACTACCACTCCTCTTACTTTTCCAAGTCCATGTTAGGAAGAGACTCAAGAATCCAGTCAAGGAGAACAACAAGAAGAGAATCCCAACAAAGAAGAAATGACATATAATATGAAGAGTTGGGTTGCCAAATTTGGGTTTACAAAGATCCCCTTGATGGTTAAGCCAACAAAGGAGGTCAAGGTTGAAGAGATAGTAGTGGTTGAGGCTTTGTTTGCAATAGAATAAGAACAAGGACAAGAGGAAGATGATCAAAAATTTGTTTTCTCTAAATGTCATGTCCATAATGATACTTTGTCTGAAGAGGATGCTGATCTGATCCAAGCTACACAACCAGTTAAGGAGGAGGAATAACCAGATCCAAGTCCCATTGAAGAGGAGTAGCTGGGAGAGATCAAATCATAGTTGAGGCCACTCAATGAAGAAATCATCATTGAATATTTTTGTTTTCATTTCAAGGGTTTGATTTGATTGATGAACCCATGATGGAGGAGGACCATACGTTTCACAGGGCTCCAAGTGTGGAGCAGGCCATAGAAGAACCTTCAGTTCTTCCTCCCACTTCATCCCCTTCAATATCTAATGTTGAAGAAGAGTTTGAGCTTTCAAACTTCATGTTTGAAGAAGAAGGAAACCATGGTGAGCAAGTTGTAGATCAGGAGGACACCATGGAGGAGGTAGAGCACATGCAAGGCAGACAACAAGGAAGAAGACTTCTTGTTAGGTTTGGAAGATTTCTTTGATGTGAGAGGAAGCTGAGAGATAACATCATTTTCTCCTCCATCTACCTTCTAAGCACATGATCCTACTACCATGAAGGAGAGCATTCAAGAACAACAACTCCGCATCTCACAACGTCCCTCGGAACCAAGGTTGGAAGCTATAATTATTCCATGTTCTTCACAGGAGAAGGAAGGAAAAGGAAAGAGGATGTCATCATCTCTCTCTCACCATCCATCTCGGGAAGGTCAAAAAGAAGTCTCCATTTTGGAGTTGCATTTAAGAGCAACGGGCACATCTGAAGGATCGAGACCATGCCCAATCGGGTACTTGGTTTCATTAGAGCCAAGGAGAAGCCAAAGCCATTCATGCTCACTTCGGGGCATGAGGATGAGCTCCAAAGTACCAAGGATCATTAAAATGCCTCTTGATCCAAATGAATAGATGTTGAAAAAAGAGGCATTTGTCTTGTTTCCAAGCTTGACACCTTGATGATATGGGTGGAATATCGGCCTCTTGTGATCTCTTGTTAGTTTCTCACTCATTATAATAGCCATGTTTAGTACCAATCATATTTATGGCCACATTTTTTTAGAAAGGGAAGATATTTCTTCCTGCCTATGGCAACCTTTGTTTAAGCTTTTCTTTGTTAGGGTTAGTGTAGGAGTAGGAGTAGATTTGCTTTCAGTAGAAGAAGTGCTTTTGCACACTCTGCATATCCCACTTGAGATATGTATGATTTTTAGTCTTGTACATAGCGTGTTGTTGTGTTTTGTTGCTCTGCGAGGTTGTATCACCATGCATTTCAATATGACTACAGTCCATTTCGTGGGATAAATGAGAGCCCAGGTCAATACAAATTTCTAATCTCAGAAACCCCATTTCCAAGATTTTCTTATAAAAAATTGAGAGTCTGAGATAGTGGGGCAATCTCGGGGTTATGAAGTCTTAAGTAATCGGAGTCCATTTCAAGAAAGGGGTTAGTACCAGGCTATTATTTGTGACTTCATTCCCAATTGATGCTTCAAGGCCAATGGTCTCTTCATCTAGTAGGTAGATATCCCCATGAGTCGCCAAATTGTTGACCAAAATAAGATCACACTTAATTTAGGTCAATTGACACCATTTTCCCCTTTTTGCTTCAATCTGAATTTTTAAATACTTTAAGTACTTAAGGCCTCCTAAAAGCACTTCCATCAAATAGGAAATTTATTCAACTTTCCAGGAGATATCAAAAGTACTTCTAACTCATATTTCATGAGTTATAGGGTACATCGGGCCTTGGAAGAGGATTTTTGCCAAATGCGAGGCCCGGCGTGCCTATTGAAGATTTTTTTGCCATGTAAAAATGAGGGCCGGTGGGCACGAGGATGACCTTTTTCCAAAAGCGGGTCTGTGGAGCCATAGAGGAAAATTTTCCCAAGTGTGAATGTGAGCCGAACAGTCTCAGCTCGGGGGACTTTGAAACTTTTTCACCTTTCGCAAAATGGCCCAATCTTCAAGCATGGGCCCGTGAGCCCGTGGGGTCTCATTGGCCATTGAAAAGTCATATACCCATGGAGGGTGCAACGTGTCTCATCACCGTAACTCCAAAGATAAGAACCCATAGAGAGAGTCCCGAAATGAGTGTCAACTTTCCATGTGTCTAGGGTCCGAGCAGAAAATCAAATGGCAGCAGGATCAAATCCGCTAAGTATGAGAGGATTGGTAGAAGCCTCCACGTGTCTCATTGGAAAAAATTAAAAATGCATGGCCTTAAAGATAGTCCCAAATAAGAGCGGTTCAACTTGTCCCAGCCCAAAAAGGGACATAGTCGGCGATTGAAAATTCAAAATGGGCAAGAGCTAGCGGAAGGTGCCATGCGTCGACTCGACACATCTTCAAAGGTAAAATATGGAGTGAGTTTCCAAATGAGTGCAATGTTTTCATGTGTCCCAGTCCAAAAGGGGGACAAACTTGACCATTTAAAATGACTAAGTATAATGATGTCGGTAGGAACTTGAAGTGTCTCATCGGTGCAACAGCTAGGATGGGTCAAAGTGTAGGTTCCCAAACAAGCGCTAAGCCTCCATGTGTAAAGGATCGGGATTATGGCTCGGCCCGAATGGCAAAAGGGACTTAAGCGGAACACAAGAAAGGAGCCACATGTTTCATCGGCACAATTTTAAAGGTGCGGCTGAAAGGTAGTTCCCAAATGAGTGCCATCCCATCATGTAGTCGAGTCCAAGGAAGTAAAGTCAGCCATTGAAAATTCCAATATCCCGTGGAAGCCTCGACCACATAACTTCAAAGGAAAATTTTTGGGGGTTTCAAAATGAGCGCAAACCTGCACATGTCTTGGGTAAGGCACATTTTCTTCGCCAACGAGGGAAAGACTTAGGAAAATACAAAGGAAATGAAGGAACCCACGGAAGCCGCCACATGTCGGTCGACACGATTTCATGAGAAAAGTTAGGAGCCAAATCTTCAAGATGCGCACGGTCTTATGTGGACTGGTATGGACAAACTCTTTTTAACATAGCACGCGTATGACCCCGATCTTAAGATAGGCATATCTTTCGAATGGAAACTTAGATTTGGGAAAGGGAAGACTTTTTGGGAAGGTCTCGACCTCCTCTACCACATGGAGGTCTGAAAATTTAATTTTTACAAGGTTAGGTGGGTAAGATGTAGGTTAATGTCTTTCATGCCATTAATGTAGAATCTGATTGCTTGAGAACCAAATCAGATTTTTTTGATCCGCCCGTTCTTCCTTCTTCAACACGTCAACAGACATAGAGCGATGGACTTGACAGATTGTAGGCTGGATTTATAGGGGGATGAGGACGATGGTTGAACTTTCGGAGCAGATTGATGCATCATAGGGGTGGTTAGAGAAAAGTTCCAATTTTTCCTCTCTATTTCTCTCATTCTTCTATATATTGTAAAGGAGGGGCATATTCAAAGGGTTGGTCATTGTTTCTCCTCTTCCCCCCTCTCTCTTTCTTCCTTAGGATATAATTTGGAGTCTAAGCCTCTTCTCATGGCTTTGTAATGGAATTTTCTTGCCTCTTGCCCACTGATGATGTACCGTGTAACTTTTGGAGCAATAAAATATGTTTCGTGATGCTTCTCTCCATCCTTGTTTAGTTTGTTGTCTCTTCTTACCTCTCATTGTTACGGGGTATACGTGCATACTCCAATGTTTATTGGAGCTTACGGTAGGCTGTGGTTAAAGGGTTTTGAAGTGGTGTTACGTGTGAAATCTATCTCTTGTTCGTGGTGCATCTTGTCCACCCTCTCCTCTCACCACCTCTCTCCACTTAAGGTAGTCGGATCCGTGATCAGCCACTTCCTTTCTGGCATATAACCACTTAGTGTAGGATGTATTTCACCCTCTTTCTCTTCTTATCCCCTTGGAATGGTTAGATTAGGATAGATTAGGTCTTCCTGCACTAGAGTAGCTTGTGGTAGGTAGTTTAGGAAGTAGGAACCAACCTTCTCTGGAGGTCCATCTCAAGTTTTGCAAGTCCCAAAACTTGAGATATGGTCCAATGTTTTGCAATCATCTTGAATGCCCCATCTCGGATCCCGGCCATTTGGGGGTACTATGATTTTCACTAATAGGTGGAGGAAATGGAGGCTTAAAGTAGTGGTTAGATTGAAGAAGAGGAATGGTGGTTGGAGGAGAATTGAGGGAGGGGGAATTTGTAATGGTTGTGAGTTGTGAGGAAATGAAAAGAGAAGGTTATATGGAAGGTAGAGCATGAATGGTGGTTGGAGGGAAAAGAGGGAAGGATGGTGGAAGTAAAATGGAAGAGGAAATGTGGAAAAAAAGAAGAGAATAATGGAGGATTAAACAAAGGGTTCGAAAAAATAGAGGAATGGTGGTGGTTTAAGGGAATGGAGGATTAAAGGAGCGACTAGATGGAAGAAAAGGAATGGTGGTTAGATGTAAAATGAGGAAGTGGAGGTTTGGAAAGAGTTGTGAGGAATCTAGAAAATAAGTTTGGATGTAAATTGATTGGAGGAAATAAAAGAGGAACTTTAACAAGGAGTTAGTGGAAAATGGAGTGAAAATGAAGAATGGTGGTCGTAGCAAAATGGAAGAGGAAAGTTGGATATGATTTCAATTTCATATGATTTTTCTCTAAATTTTGCAGCCATAAATATTAATGAAAATTATCAATCAAAATTTTAAAACCATAAAGTAATAGGAGAAGTAATGTATCGAATACTTACTACAATTTTCATCTTCTTTCACATATCTTTGCACCAAAATAATTTTTAAAACTTTGTGGCTCATATAGATCCCATGTGACACCAATATGCATAAACAAAACAAATTTTTAGTGTTCTTTCACATCTCTTCACAACAAAAAAATTGAAATCTTGAGACTCATGACTCAAATAAATCCAATATAATAGGGAGATGCATAAAAACACAAAAATATATGAAACAATCATGAAAAGGGTATCAAAAAAATATTTAATCACTACCCTCTAAAATGCACCTCATTACAATTGAATAAAACAATTTTAGGGATATATGCGTGCATGTCAAATAGTATTTTCTTATTAATAGATGTGAGTTGTTATTTTTATTTTTATGTATGTCTTACTTATAAGCATGTGATATTTAGGTTTCTTGTGGTTGAAGAAAACTTTTATATAAGAATGTGATATTTAGGTTTCTTGTCGTTAAAGACTTTTTTACAAAGAGGTGCACATGTCATAAACATGTGCATGGATTCTGTTGTAGTATGGAAAAGAGAGAATTGTATTGTATTCCTTAGAATTTGGATAAAGCGAAGGCTAGCTTGTTTCTCGGTGGATGTAGTTCAAATTGGGTGAACCACGTTAAATCTTGGATTTATCTTGTGATTGTGTTGGTGCCATTTTGAGCTTGCACTATGTTGCCCTCAATTTTCCAAATCTGTAATTGCTCACAAAATGTTTTACCCTTTGAATTGATGGTGCAAATTCTTCCCTTCCAATTAAATGCTTTGAAAATGCTCATGAAACTTGTTGTTTTGCCCTAATTTGAATCAATAATCCAAGTTTGCACTTTTTGTGCCACTGTTTTTCCATTTTTGCGGGCTATGTCATTTTCCCTTTGTCGAGATCGTGAAAAAAATTGAATTATATCAATTCATACTTTTTGTATTTGAAAATCCAATCCCAAGAGTCGAATATGTTGAAAAATCATGGTTGATTGATCCAAAATTGAAAAAATCTTCCATCCTTGTTGAAAAAATTGAATTCTAGGGCATCCACGGATTTTTTACGTTTTGACGATCGGCACGGGTGTATTTTAGCCATCAAATTATGGCTGAGATATCAAAGTGTACACGACTGACTTCTAATTGGGTGAGGAAAGGCGGGGAGGCACTCTAATTTTTCATTTTCACCTTTCTAAGAAAATGGGGCATTTTCGAGACCCGAGGATCCGTTTTTCCAAATTTGCCTAGGTGGCATGATTTGGTAGCAAGCGGGATTGCGGGTGGTTGGATTCCTTAAGGTTTTAGACCTTACTTTGTGAAAATTCTAAAAGTCAAATTTTGGCCCGAAACCCCGCAGCCAATCCCAAGAGGACACGTGTCCTAAAAGTTTCAAAACGGAAGTGCGGTTCGCAGGGGACTTAGAGTTTTTGGCTCTAATTTTATAAAGTTTCAAAATCTATTTTCCCCCGCTCCAATCAACGATGGACAAGTGGCAACACGGCGGGGTAGAGCGGGTCGACGAGGCGGTGAAGGTTTTGGTGATTTGTAAGTTTTTAAACTTCCAATTGTTTAAAGTCAAGTTTCCGCTTGAAACCCTACTAGCGAATAGGGGATGGACATGTGGCGGGGAGAAGTCGGAGGTGTGGGCTTGTGAAGAAAAATTTGAGAATTTTCCCTTGGCTTAAAGGGAGTAAAAATGAAGATTAAGCCCACGGGTCCTCGCGAATGAAAGATGGATGCGTGGCGAGAGACAAGGCGGGTCGGCGGGCGGTGGAGGTATAAGGGATATTTTTCCCTTTTTCACAAAAGAGTTCAAAATCAAAAGTTTAAGCACTGGCCCACTAACGAATAGGAGATGGACACGTGGCGGGAAGAAATCGAGGTGCGGGTCCACGGGGCAAAAAGTGAAAATTTTCTCAATTTCCAAAAAGGTCAAAATGTGCGAAATTGAAGCGTGATTTAAATGGGACCCACCATATGCCACATGTTAGCTCCAAAATTCAAAGGGAGAGCGGAGAAAAGGGTTAAAATTTTCCATTTTTCCAAAAAATGTGGAAAAGTAAAAAAGAAGCCCGAATTTGTTCCCAATCATAGTTTGACACGTAGCGAGATCAAGAAATCGTGTATTTCATTTGTGGCTACCATTTTTCCTCCAGAAGCTTGGAATCACAAATTTTGCATCAAAATTCATCAAATTTATAGTGATTTTGTGTCGTCTTGGCCTTCTAGGATCATTGGCATCACTTTCATGGCTTAATTCTTTGATTTGAGGTGTTTTTGAAATAATTTTTTCCCCAGCCCGAGAAAACACGTGAAATGAAAAAATCAAAAATTACAGAGGTAGTTTTAAAAGGTGAAATGATGAGAGGAAGGGTGTTTGCATGCCTCAATGATGAAAAACGTGCCTCCAGGATGGATAATGATCCAAATATTTGTAATGATTTAATATTTTTGGCACACCTGGCAACATGCGAGTGTTTTTCTATTTGATGTCATTTTCATTGAATCATGAAAATTGTTGTAACAAACTTGATCCCATGGCATATTATTTTCTTGGGAAAGAAGGCTCCAATGTGGCATGAGGTATATAATGCATTTTGGAGAAATTGTAAGGAGGAGAGGAGATTGAGATTCACGAGCAAAAAATTCTGAGAGAAAGCTCATTTTTGAGAAATCCACCAAAAAGAACTTGAGGTTAATGTCTCATGTGTTCGAAATTCATTATGTGAGTTGGTTGCAAGTGTATAGCCATCACACAACTCTGAGATTGTTCATGTAACTCTCCCCTACTGTTGAATCTAACAAGTTCTGAATTAAATCTATGTTTTCTTTAGGCAATATGGTGTCTGCATTATCATTTTTAAATGCACAGTAAATAGTTTTATTGTTCTTGTTGCAATCTTGCATTGAAAGTCTTTATGAATCACACGGATCTACATTTATGGTTGATAGTTTAGTGGTACTTGCAATCTCATATTCGAGAAGATCCTTCATCGATAAGGAGCTAAACAAATTTAAAATCACTTTATCTTCCTTGACTATAGAGATTCTTGTAAGCCTTTGGGGTACCTTAGGCATGGTTTGATCAAAGGATTTTTGTGTTTAATTGAGTTCTTTACTTCAAGATTTTTGGTAAGTTCTCAATGATTATGTGAAGAGTGCAACACAGGATTCCATTTGTGCCTCTTACTGGTTGAAAGAACATCTTGATTATTTGAGGCATTTCATCGATAGGCTGTTCAGTATTGTAGTGATTGTTAAAGATCGATCTATCCCATTTTGTCTTGTCAATCCCCACCAAAAATCATCTAAACAACAAAGATCCTATCATGTGCTATCCTTTATTTGTATTTTTATACCCACAAAAGATCAAAATACATTTGCGAAAAGTATGCATAACGGATCAATATTTCCATGTCTCTAGTAACCTTTGCCTTGTTTTGAGAACATACCCATGTTTTGAGAAGTGACAACTTGTGAAAGTTTAGATCTGGGGTGTTGATAATGTTTTCATCAAGGTCTCCACCATACAATTTCAAGCAAAGAGAAGGACATCTTCATCTCCTTCACCATTACAAGGTTACAAAATAGGTCCTCTTACCTTGGTTCTTTGGCACAACCTAAAACAACTAGGACCAGATCAAGTCATATTGGACTACTATCCATTTCTCAACAAACCTAAGTGCTAGTTAGATCATATCCTTGGCTACCAATGACATAAAACATGGTGTAATCTATCTTTAAGCTCCATGACATATCTATGGTGCTTGCTCAGGTGAAGAGGAGAAATTTTTGAATACCAACACGAGTGGCATCATTGTTGGGGACTTCTTGGAATTTCTGGTGTTTGTGGAGTGTTTTAAGAGTTTAAGCATTTGTGTATTCATGTTTAGAGCTAGTACATTGTTAAAATATCATTCTATGCTTTAGATATGCAAGTTTTAAGAAAAACTTTCAAGTTTTATCTGCCCTTTTCATTTCTTAGTAGTTTATACACTTTGGTTGCATTGTGATAGATTAATCTAAGAAGAAGAAGGTATGATTTATAAATCCCTGCAAAGGTTTCATTACTAGCAAACATTTGACAGATTACTTTAGTGGATTTGCACAACTATGGTGAAAATCCTTAGTGGCAACTCCATTTTTATTTGATCTTGAAAATACTTGGTTGTCTTACTTTTCTTTCATTTATAATTTGTTGCTAGTCCCTGCAAAACTGGAAGGAAGAATATCTCTCTTCATCAAGGACCTGCTAACAAGTTGTCTACAGATTCAAGAAGCTCGGAGCTAGAGGGGATAAAGGTTTGAAAGGTTGTTGGAGTCTTGACTAGAAGAAAGGAGATCCCCATTGTTGATTTTGAAAGTGAGCACACATTGAGGACTGCAATTCTTCTTCAAGTGGATCGATTCGAGACAATCCTATTGTTGAATTGAATTCCCCATCAGGTGAGGGACCTTCTTGTGCATTTGAAAGGCTTTCTCCTAAATCTGCTCCTATATTTTCTAAATTTTCTAGAGATCATCAAGAAGGAGATCCCTTAAGAGAGATATGTCTTGAAGTTTTCATTCCCATTCCCTAAAGACCTCTCACTCCTCATCATCTTGTTTCACCTCCAAGATCACCCCCACCAAACAATATGGCTCATCCTAGACCTCCATTTGTTGTTAACACCTTTGGTCCTATAAATTTTAGAGGAATGGATGGTTACCCAAATTTTGTCCCACAAGATGTCAGAAATAGGTTGCCAAAATTCCAAGGTAACAATGCCAAATTATCGTGATCAAAGTGATCGACATCTCAAAATTTTTGATAATATAATGGAATATTTTGAGATAGAGTTTGAGAATGTGTATGTCAAATTGTTTATTCATACACTAGAAGAGGATGCTAGGGATTGGTACAAGGCTCTACACTGATAATTATATTGATTCATGAACTGAAATGAAAAATGCATTTAGGTTGCAATATGGTGACAAGACGATCCTAGATTTCTTTTATCTGAGTTTGAAAATATCAAGAAGAACCCTAATGAATTAGTCCATGACTTCAACACAAGGTTTAACAAAACTTTGAGAAGGCTTGCTATTTGTTTGAGGCCTTGTGATGAATTTTGTTTAATCAAATATGCAGATGCATTTGATAAGAAGGAAACCTATTACCTAAGAGACAAGAACCCATCAAATCTAAGACAAGCTTTCACCATGGCACTTCAAATTGAAAAAAATATCAAGGCTGTTGGGAAACCTCTCAAGAGAGATGGCGTAAAATTGATAAACCCTGAAAAACCTCAAGCTAGCAAAGGTGCTGATTTATAAGAGGTTGTGAAAAATTTGGCAGGGCACAAAGAAATCTCATACAAGTTGGCAAGAGCCGAGAAGGGAATCGGGAAAAACTTCACAAGGTCACTAGGCAATAAGCACAAGATAGATTTGGCAATCACCATAGAAATGAGCAGAGGTTTTATGACAAAGGTAAAGGGCATGTTGGATCTGCAAATAGAAAACCCCAAGCACATGAAAGTAGATTAGTTCCTGACCCTCTAACTACTAGGGTTGTTGCTTATTGAAGAAGTTGCTAATATTGAATGGTGTGATAGGTGTTTTCTGCCCCATCCTCCATGTGAAGCAGACCAACAAGAAGGTGAAGTTAATAATGATGATGGTACTGATGATGATATTTACATGGTGGGCTATTCTTCAAGCTCACAAGGAGGAGCAACATCTACGAGGTAATAAGTGCAAGGACTGCTGCAACCTTTTGGGATTGCATAAAGTGGGTACCACTTCTTTCTCTTTCTCATACTCATGATGTAGATGTAGTTTAGGCATTTGAAATTCCTAACAATGACTTTGAATACCTAAGAGCATTGATGATTAAGAAATATGATGGTGGTATCCCTTCGGAGGAAGATAGACAGTTGTTAATGAATGTTGTTGTTGGTCAAGAGAAAGAGTATAATACTAGAAGAAAAGTTGTTAAGGGAGTTGGGCCTCAAGCCAAACCTAAAACACCCTTGCTCACAAGCATTCCAAAAGAAGCTCCCAGGAAAGAAACACTTGCTAAAAGCTATACTGTCCCAAACAAAAATTACAGTCCTCCTCATGCCCAAGCTACCAAGAATCCCTTGCCATCTAATGAATTTTCTTGTCTCCCTTCCAATGTTGTCCTACCAAAGAGTGTTCCCTATGACATAGCCCAAGTATTGAGCCAAATTAAAGTGAGTGTTCCAATCATTGAGTTGCTTAGAATTCCTGAGCATAAGAAGAGAGAATTTGAGTACTTGGGGTTGAAGGAAGAGAAGATCACTCCAGGAAGAAATGTAAATGTTGTTGAGACTCCTCCTCAAATCATTGCTGACCTTGAAACACCACCAGCTAGTAGAAGATCTTGGAGAGACACCTGAGGTATATTTGGGGACATCTTTGGTTGATTCCCAATTGAATGTTGATCCATTTTTCACAACTTTGATTATAAAGGATAGGCTACTTCAAAATTGTATGTTTGATTCTAGTGCATCATGTAATGTCATGCCTCTAGAAGTCATGAATGAGTTGGATATCAAAGTGACAACAACCTATGGAAAGTGTATTGCTATGGACTCAAGAGAAGTGTCGGTAGTTGGTTGTGTAAAAGGTTTGGTTGTGTAGCTTACATCTTATCCTAGGAGGAATTTAAAATTGGATGTTGTGATTGTTGATTGCCCTGCCAAATGGGGTATGATTTTGTCAAGAAAGTGGGTTGCAAGTGTTGGAGGGAGTGTCCAAATGGACATGTCTTTTTCTACTATTCCCATTGAGGGAAGCCTTGTCAAGCTCTATGGAGAAAAGAAAATGTTACATCTAATTGAGGATCCAAATAATGCTTCCTATGAGGTGTTGTTTGCTGATGTTGATGCTGATAATTTCATTGGTTTTGCTGATGGAAAAGAACACAAAATGGATTAGTCAAAGTGCCTTGATAGGTATGTTCTCCTTGGACCTTTCTATTTGATGGAGCTTGCTCCAAATTTAGAAATGGTGCTGGTGTAATTATGATTTCTCCTAGCTTGGAAGAATTTGTTTTTTCCTTCAAGCTTAATTTTGAATGTACTAACAACATTGCTGAGTATGAAGCCTTGTTGTTGGGTCTGAGAATTGCATGGAAGTATGGTGTCAAGGACATCATTGCAAAGGGAGATTTAGAGCTGGTTTTCAAACAAATAAGAAAATTGTATGCTACAAAAAATCAGTGGATGAAGCAGTATAAGCATGCAGTTTGGGATCTAGTTGAGATGTTTGATTCCTTCAATATTATGCACCATGACAGAATTTTTAATGTTGCTGCTGAAAATTTGGTAGTGTTGGGGTCAAGATTTGGAGTTTGCACTGTTTCACCTTATTGTGAGTACAATGTTGAAGTGTTGACTAGGCCAGCTATCCCTGACAACATCAAGCATTGGCAAGTGTTTGATGATGATTCTCAAGTGCAAAGGTTCTTGCAAAATCAAGGTGAGTTTGTAGATTAGCATATTGATTGGGAACTAATGGTGTGTATGAATGAAGGAAGAGAGACTTTGTTTGGAAAATATATCATCCAATTGAAAACAAATACCATTCCTAGAGGTCTTGTTGCACTTGAGTCAAATTTTAACAATGTTGATTGCATCATAAATAGAAACATGTCTACCTCAAGGGAGGTGGAATAGCATGACTTGGGAATAAAGGAAAAACCAAGGAAGATTTGGTTGGGTAGCAATTTAAGTAAAGAGGAAAACAATCCTATGCCCAACTCTTTAAAAAATATCAAGATCGCCTTACTTGGTCCTATTTCAACATGAGATCCCTCTTGAGGCCAAGACTAAGCCATTTAGATAGAGGAAAAGGCCAATTAATCCACTTCTCTCCATGAAAATGAAAGAAAAGTTAAAGAAGTTGAGAGATGGAGGTATTATTCAGCCCACTAGATATTCATCTTTGGTTGCGAAACCTTGTGCCATCAAAGAAGAACAGAGACATCAGAATTTGTGTGGATTTTAGAAATCTAAACAAAGCATCCATGAAGGACAAATATCCCTTGCCAAATATGGAAAATATGTTACAGCTTGTGACAGGGTTTGAATTGCTTTCTACATTGGATGGTTTCTCCGAATATAATCAAGTGGTTGTCAAAGAATCAGAAATACTTAAGACAACATTCACTACTCCTTGGGGAACATATGTTTTTGTTAGGATGCCCTTTGGTTTGATGAATGTTGGTGCCACTTTTCAAATAGCAATGGATGTTTCTTTTGTTGGTTACATCAATGAGTTCATTGCAGTTTACCAAGATGATGTGATTGTGTTTTCAAGGCAGAGAGGTGATCATTTGCAGCACTTGGAGAAGATGTTGATCAGATGTAGGGAGTATGGCATTTCTCTTAATCCAAAGAAGTGTCATTTTTGCGTGCAAAATGCCAAGTTTCTTGGTCACATTGTGTCAAAATATGGTGTTATGATAGACCCTGAGAGAGTGGAAGCAATCAGCAAAGTACCTATCCTAAGAACCAAGAAAGGCATCCAATCTTTCTTTGGTCAAATTAATTTTATTAGAAGGTTTGTTTCCAACTTTGCTGAGTTGACTCTTCCAATCACAAGCATGCTAAAGAAGGACCAAGTTATCAGGTGGGAGGAGGCTGCCATTCAATCTTTTGAAGGAATCAAAGAGGCACTCAAACATGCACCTATCTTGGCAGCTCCGAATTACAAGAAGCCTTTCCAAATCTTCTCCTTTGCTTATGAAAATACTATTACATCTGTTTTGCTCCATAAGGATGGTGATGGGGCTGAGAGGCGTATTGCCTTCATTAGCAAGGCTTTACAAGCTGTTGAGTTAAAGTATACAATCATGGAGAAACAAACATTTTCCTTGGTGAAATCAACAAAGGTTTTTAGGCCATATATATTGAGTTCTAAAGTTATTGCTTATGTTCCCCACACTATGGTGAAATACATCTTATCGAAATGGAGATCTCAAGAAAAATATGTAGGTGGGTGAACAAGTCTGTAAGAGTATGATATGGACATCCAAACCACAAATTTGGTAAGAGGTTTGGGCCTTCTTAAGCTTATGGTGAGAGCAACTTACTTGCGAGAATGTGGAAGTGAATCAGCTAGAGGAAGAAAGGGTAAATGTGCTTACAAAGTTGGTAAGTTCCGAGTGGTACAAAGTTGTGATCTTCTACCTCGAGACAATTGTGCTGCCTTAGTCACTTAAATAAAAATCATAAAAGAGCCCTCAAGCTGGTTTCTCAAAATATATCATCATAGACCTTGGGCTAGCTTGGAAGAACCACTGAAGGTGTCCTCTTGAAATGCATAACTAAAGATGAAGCTCCAAAGATAGTTGCTGATTTCCACGGGGAGTTTGTGGAGGACACTTTGTTGGAAGAGTAACAACACAGAAGATTTTGAGAGCTGGCTATTGGTGGCCTACTCTCTTCAAAGATGCAACCTAGCTGGTTATAACATGTGATGGTTTCAGCGTTTCTCTAAAAGACTTGAAAGCTTCAGGCTCCTTTGCAACATGTATTAATTGAAGATCCTTTCAAATAATGGAGGATGGACTTCATTGGTGAGATTTCGATCCTTCTAGTGTTGTTCATAAATGGATCCTTGTAGCCACCGATTATTTTACAAAGTGGGTAGACGCATGATCCCCACCAAGAAAGCAACACACCAAATAGTTATGGACTTCTTGTTGAATCAAATCATATGTAGATTTGGAGTCCCAGTCAAGATTGTAGCTGATAATGCCATGTGCTTTAGAGCCAAACCTTTAATGGAAATGAATATGGAATCAATCGACTTATTCTTCAAACTATAACCCCCAGGAATGGACAAGCTGAGTCCAAAGAATAAGAATTTGTTGAAGATCATTAGAAGAACCTTGGATCAAAAAAAAGAAGAAATGGGGTGAACAATTGAAATTTATAGTTTGGGGTGATGGGATAACTCCTAAAAGAGCTACTGGTAAAAGCCCATTTGAATTGATGTATGGAACTTAGAATTTTCTGCCCTTGCACTGCAATTATCTTCATTTCATTTTGCCCAACATTTGGAAGATCAAGAGGTTGGCCCATATGAATCAAGGATCAATCCGATTATTGAACTTGATGATGAGAGAAGAGCATCCCATCAAAAGCATGTCAGATTTAGGGAAAAATTGAAGAGATTGTTTGACAAGAAAGACATTCCTAGAGCCTTCAATGTTTGAGATTTGGTCTTGTTGTGAGATAGTAGGCATGAAACCAAGGGCAAGCATGGCAAATTTGATGCATTATGGATGGTACTTATGCCATTGATATCAGAATTGGTGAGCATACCTTTTTTCTCAAAGATTTAGATGCGGAATTTCTTGAATTTCCTATTAATGACAGGCATCTGAAACATTTCTTGGACTAATCCCCAAATTCGAGGTATGCACAACTTGTACAGTGTATAGTGTTTGGTTTTTGCTCTGTTTTGGTGTTTTATCCATTTTGTGGTTTGCCTTGCTGTGTGGCAGCCATTTTTGTCGGGTTCTCAGTTGGTTTTTGGTGATTTTGGCTCTTGACTCCTTTGCCCAATGGATATTTGGCACTTGGTCTACGTTTTGTCCTTATGGCACTCATTGGGAGTGCCCATCCCCAAGCAAGAGCTGATGTTGGTGCCATTTTTGAGCTTGCACCATGTTGCCCTAAATTTTTCAAATCTGTATGTGCTCAAAAACATTTTACCCTTTGAATTGATGGTCTGAAATTCTTCCCCTCGATTGAATGCTTTGAAAATGCTCATGACAAACTTATTGTTTTGACCTAATTTGAATGAATAATCCAAGTTTTCCCTTTTCCGTGCCCTTTTTTTCCATTTTTTTAGGCTATGTCATTTTTCCTTTGCAGTTGTGAAAAATTTAATTTGATCAATTCATACTTGTTTTTATTTGAAAATCCAATCCCAAGGTCGAAAATGTTGTAAAATCATCCTTTAGTTGATTCAAAATAAAAATCTGCCATCCTTGGTGAAAAAATTGAATTCTAGAGCATCCTTGGAATTTTTATGTTTTGATGGTCAAATGGTTGTATTTTAGCCATCAAATTTTGGCTATGATATCAAAGTGTACATGGCAGCTTCTAATTGGCTGAGGAAAGGTGGGGAGGTGCTCTAATTTTTCAGTTTTTGCCTTTTCAAGCAAATGGGGAATTTTCGGGCCCAAGGACCCATTTTTTCCAAATTTGCCTATGTGGCATGTTTTGATTGGCAGGTGGGATGGCGGTGGTCGGATTCCCTTAAGGTTTTTAGATCTTTGTGAAAATTCTAAAAGTCAAATTTTGGCCCGAAACCCCGCAGCTAATCACAAGAGAACACGTGTCCTAAAAGTTTCAAAACAGTTCGGTCTGCAGGCCACGAGGGGACTTAGAGTTTTTGGCTCTAATTTTATAAAGTTTCAAAATCAGTTTTTCCCCCACTCCAATCATTGGTGATGACACGTGGCAGCATAACGGGGGTAGAGCGGGTCGGCGGGCAACGAAGGTTTTGGTGATTTTGAAGTTTTAAAATTTGAATGGTTTAAAGTCAAGTTTTGGCCCGAAACTCATTAGTGAATAGGGAAGGACACATGGTAAGGGAGAAGTTAGAGGTGCGGCCCGTAGAGACAAAGTTTAGAATTTTCCCTTGGCTTAAAGGGAGTAAAAATGAAGATTAAGCCCACGGGTCCTCGGTAAATGAAAGATGGACGTGTGGCAGAGGACAAGGCGGGTCGGCAGAGATAAAAGGGATTTTTTCCCTTTTTCACAAAAGATTTCAAAATCAAAATTTTAAGCAGCCATTAGTCCGATAGCGAATAGGAGATGGACACGTGGCGAGGACAAATCGAAGGTGCAGGCCCGTGGGGCAAAAAAAGTGAAAATTTTCCCAATTTCCAAAAAAGGTCAAAATGCACAGAATTGAAGCGTGATTTCAATGGGACCCACCATATGCCACGTGTTAGCTCAAAAATTCAAAGGCGGAGGGGTGGAGAAAAGGGTCAAATTTTTACATTTTTCCAAAAAATGTGGAAAAGTCAAAAATAAGCCCGAATTTGTTCCCAATCATAGTTTGACACGTAGCAGATCAAGGGCAACTGTGCATTTTCATTTTTGGCTGCCATTTTTCCTCTAGGAAGCTTGGAATCATGAATTTTGCATCAAAATTCATCAAATTTATAGTGATTTTGTGTCATCTTGGCCTTCCAGGATCATTGGCATCACTTTCATGGCTTAATTATTTGATTTGAGGTGTTTTTGAAATAATTTTTGCCCAAGCCGAAAACACGTGAAATGAAAAAATCAAAAATTGCAAAGGTAGTTTTAAAAGGTGAAATGATGAGAGGAAGGGTGTTTTCATGCCTCAATGATGAAAAACATGCCTCCAGGATGGATAATGATCCAAATATTTTCTTGATTTAATCTTTTTGGCACACTTGGCAACACGCGAGTGCTTTTCTCATTGATGTCATTTTCATTGAATCATGAGGATTGTTGTAACAAACTTGATCCCATGGCATATTATTTTCTTGGGAAAGAAGGATCAAATGTGGCAAGAGGTATATAATGCATTTTGGAGAAATTGTAAGGAGGAGAGGAGATTGAGATTCACGAGAAAAAATTAGAGAAAGCTCATTTTCTGAGAAATCCACCAAAGAACCAGGTTAATGTCTCATGTGTTGGAAATTCATGTATGTGAGTTGGTTACAAGTGTATAACCATCACACAGCTCTGAGATTGTTCATGTAACTCTCCCTTGCTATTGAATCTGACAAGTTTTGAATTAAATCTATGTTTTCTTTGGGCAATATGGTGTCTGTTATCATTTTTAAATGCCTGCAAATAGTTTTTATTGTTCTTGTTGCAATCTTTCATTGAAAATCTTTAGAAATCACATAGGATCTCCATTTCTGGTTGATAGTTTAGTGGCATTTGTAATCTCATATTCATAAGAGCCTTCATCTGATAAGGAGATAAACAAATTTAAAATCACTTTACCTTCCTTGACTACAGAGATTTCTTGTAAGCCTTTGGGGTACCTTAGGCGTGGTTTGATCAAGGATTTTTGTGTTTAATTGAGTTCTTTACTTCAAGATTTTGTGGTAAGTTCTCAAAGATTGTGTGAAGAGTGCAACCTAGGCTTCCATTTGTGCCTCTTCTGGTTGAAAGAACATCCTGATTATTTGAGGCATTTCATCTGATAGTTGTTCAAGTATTGTAGAGATTGTCAAAGATCTGATCTATCCCAGTTTGTCTTGTCAATCCCCCACCAAAAATCATCTAAAAACAAATATCCTATCATGTACTATCCCTGATTTGCATTTGTATACCCACAAAAGATCAAAATCCATTTGCAAAAGTATGCATATAGATCAAGATTTCCAATGTCTCTAGTAACCTTTGCCTTGTTTTGAGAACATACCCATGTTTTGAGAAGTGACAACTTGTGAGAGTTTAGATTTGGGGTGTTGATCATGTTTTCATCAAGGTCTCCATCATATAATTTCAAGCAAAGAGAAGGACATATTCATCTCCTTCACCATTACAAGGTTACAAAATAGGTCCTCTTACCTTGGTTATAAGGCACAACCTAAAACAACTAGGCCTAGATTAAGTCGTATTGAGTGCTATCCATTTCTCCACAAACCTCGAGTGCAAGTTAGATCATATCCTTGGCTACCAATGACAGACAACATGGTCTAATCTATCTTTAAGCTCCATGACATATCTATGGTGCTTTCAGACCGAAAAGGAGAACACATTTAGATACCAACAGTTAATGCTTATTTTATTTATGTTTTAATTCCACTTTTATTGCTCATCTTTTTTTCGATTCTAACTACTAGTATCGAGAAAGTAGTTTGTTTTCGCAGAAAAATCTCATAGATTTGATTCTTGTTTGAGTGGGAACAATGGTAGAAGATAGAATTTTCGAGATTGATCATTTTAATAACCAACATTTTCAGTTATGGAAGATGTAAGTGGAGGACTACCTATATCGAAGGATATTTGGCTACCATTGAAAGGGAAATCTATAAAGTCATTAAGTATGAAAGATGAAGTATGTGATGTTCTTGATTGAAAGGTAATGGGAACCATGCGGTTGCGCTTGATAGCTACGGTAGATTTCACTATTATTAAGGAAAATACAACGGTAGATCTTGGTATGCCACTCCTCTTCGAAAATTATTTTATTCTATTTTTTATTATTGTTAATTGAGACATGGACATTATTATTATATCTTAGATAGCTTATTGATAGACACAATGGACATTATGATATTTATTGTGTTATGAAAATTATATTTAGATTATTGAACTAACCCTATGATTTCGTGGATGTAGGTAGTTCTTAATGATGTGAAGATATTAGGATCAATGAAATCTAATTGAGTGGATCGAGTAGAAATGAGTTACACATTGACATACGAAATTCAATAATTTTCCTAAAGATATGAATTATTATAACTGGTAAATGTTAATAGATAGGGAAGAATTGTAATTGTAAATAATTAATAAGTGAAGTATGTGTTTCATTCTTTGATGTATTGATTATGTTTACATGATCGGGTAGGCCTTGTGACCTCATTGATATTAGTAAAAATGTCGGAATTGAAATGTTAAGAAATTTGTAAATTGTTGATAGAATTTCTTAAATTTCATGATGGTTTAGTTATTTTACGTGATGATGTTATTGATTAATATGTATGTGCTATTTCTCAATGTTATTGTTGCAGCCTTAAGGATGAAGAGGTATTGCTATCTCTGTGATAGCAGGAAAATGATATCACTATACACCGAAAGGGGGGGGACCAACCCTAAAGAATGTTGGGTGTTTGCAACAAGGCCAATTTGAAAACTTGTTTTCTATGTTGGTGTGTCGTTTAAATTTTATTCTTTGTTAGGAAGTTTTCCATGGGGTTGACCTCATGTGTGTGGCCATGGGTCATGATTTTTCCCTCTTTTAATTATAATTATTTATTTTTTGGTGCATGTATCTAATTATTTGTAAAATCTAGAAAATTTATTAGTACTTGTTAATATGCTTTTAATTAATTAATTAAACTTAATTGTAAACTAAAAATAATATGTGACAATTGGGCATTAAGTAGGGTAGATGATCCTTTATATTTGCTTGATGTTGAATGGAATTAATTGCATTTTGAAGTGTATACTCTTCCTCCTTTCCCAATATCGAATTTTCATTAGAGACCACTATTTGAGACTTGTGGGACAAGTTAACCTTGTCCCTTTCTTCTAAAATTCATCCACCAACCATACTTATGAAGTATGGAGTTAATTTTAGCATTTTTAATGCATTTGTTGAGTGAAAAAGAGTAAATAAAGTCACTTTTCTACTTACCTCATTTAATATGTCCTTGGAAGGTATGAAGTGCATGTTGGAGTGTACACTTGTGCATGTCATAGCCTTACTTATTCATTTATTAGCATTTATCTTTGTGTGTTTAATTGTTGAGTTGGAATTGAGGAATGATGAAGTGGCATCCTATATGGAGCCACCTCATCATCCTCACCTCCTTTTATATTTATTGATGTGAATTTGGAGTAATTGGGGTTAGTTGTCTCATCTCTACACTTCTATTTTGGGATTTTTCTTGGATTAAAGGTGCTTGAAGCTTGTTGTGTGAAGATTTTAGAAGATAAATAGAGATGTTGGTTCTTCACTTATTGTTACTTTATGTGTGTGTGTGTGTGTGTGTGTGTGTGTGTGTGTGTGTGTGTGTGTGTGTGTGTGTAGTACGATATTTTTAATTGCTTTGAGTGTATGTTATGTGTGTTGTGATTGCATTATGTTTGGGGTGGGTAGATTTTCACCATAAGAATGGTGTAAGAGATGGAAAATGGGACCATTGGGGAGGGAAAAGGGAGTTGTGAGGCATGCAATTCGGATGTTCCGCCTATGGGGAGAGAAAAGGAAAACATTGCCACATTTTTTATATTTGTAAGGGGAGAGAAAATGATGTATTGTGTTTTCTGATGTGCACATGATGGAGGTTTTTGTGTAACCCCTATTTCACTTGGGAGATAAAAGGAGGTGGTTCCCATATTTCCTTGCTCCTTTGGATTATTGTCAAGCCTATGCGTTGATTGGAAAATTGTAAATCTTATTTGTGTGCGTATTTGAATGTGTTGCAATTTGTGGATTGTGTGTTTTTTGGAAGCCATTATAATTGTGAAGTTGTCAAAGTTGCAAACTCTCCCTATTGTTCTATGGTTAGAGCTCGGAGGCCAATAAGGAGGATGACTTCTACTACCTATTGGAATATATGTTGGGAGTAGAGCATTGCCTACTTCCCCTTCTTTGTTGATGTGATTTGATAATGAAGAAAATGGAGGAGCTAAAAGTGATGTCTTGCATGGATTTATTATCGTATGAGACCAAGA